>BQKN01060897.1:0-17110 GCA_022839385.1 Asparagus kiusianus | reverse complement strand
GTTAATGAACTTTAAACGCCAGATCTGAACTGTGCGTTCGATAATTTTATTCCTTATATGCTTAATTAAAGCTCCCTTTATTTGACTGATTGAATATTTCTTTCTTTTTGCAGTGCCTTATACCCGCGAACCTCTCAATCCTCGTCACCACTTCGGGCGTGAGGGCGGCGTGGATTTGAACATGCAATTCAATCTGCATCGAGAACTCCCGATATTCCAAGATTCTGATGAGGATCGTGTCACCTTGATCTCTGATCCAAGTACGGATATACTCAGGGTATTAGTAATGGACGCTAAGTTTGAGACTGGGTCTCGCAAGAAGCTTGTCAAGCCATATTTTTTATTTGGGGATCGTGTCACTATCTCAAAGGAGATCGTGCACGTCGGACACTACAAGTGGCTCAGGCAAATCGGAGACCGTCGCTTCTTTCTTCCTGATATGCACAGGATGTTTCCCATCTCCTATTACCAATGTGCTTCTGTTCGCCGCCACATGAATTGGGATTTGGTGAGAGAGCAAGATGGGGTAGCTGTTGGGGTCCTGACTCACAAGGGTGTACATACCGCTGGTTATAGTCGACAAGTGTCAGCCTTGGAACCCTGCTTATTCTCACGGGGATATCCTTTAGGAGAAACAGCTAGCTCAGCTAAAACCTTTATGCGACGATTTTTGGCCGCCAAAGGAGAATTCCCAACCGCAGTATTCCGAGCTCCTGGATGGGTACATTCCACTAAGGCAGGATGGTGGACACGAATGATAGAATTCGTGTTGACAGAGTTAAAGGGACCATTAGCTCAGTCTGGGCTTGTTTGCCCTATTACGGCTACTAAATTTGGTATCGCTCTTAGTCCTTATAACTTCTTCGCCATTCTAGAGTGGTACAATCCAGAGACTTGCACATTTTTCACACCGGAAGGAGAATTAGGGTTCGCCCTACATGAGATGTTTGATGTCTCAGGTCTTCCTTTTGGAGACTTACCATATGAAGAGTTTATCCCTGGATCAAGTGAGCTGAAGATTTTGAAGGAGACGAACCCCGAGGTATATAACACTCTGTGGGAGGTGATGTGTCATTTTCAAATCTGTAGTCAACTGACAGGAGCACGTGGTCGTGGCATCAAACAGCTATCTTGGGCTGAGTATCTTTTCCAGAATTTATCTGACAAGGTTGCCAACGTGTCTCGTCGGGAAGCGAGCACTCCTGAGACCATTCAGGCTTTGATTAATGACGCCACCGTTCACTATGTTAGCGAGGGAATAGAAGATGATTTCCCCGCGTAAACTGAATTTGAGAGCTTCCACCACCAGGCAGCCATTCCCATTTCTGATATGGCTTTATTGGCGGGTTTTCTCATGTTGTGGCTAAAGCGGTGTGTGGTCCCCACCAGGCCAATAGATGCTGTGATGATTGAGGTAGCTTATCCGGCTGTCCTCTTAGCTCATGGGAGGCCTATAAATCTACTTTCAGCCATGACATGTTGTTTACAGCATGGCTTGAGGGAATTGTGTCTCGAGTTTATTCAAGTGAAGGAGATAGATTCTGAAGGAAGGAAAAGTTTAGTGACCCCGAATCCTCGAGTACCTTTGCCGTATACTTACTTAATGGCTTGGTACGTCTCGCATTGTGCACATTTGATGAGCGCTCCATCTTCTACGGATGAAGGCTTCATCCCTTTCGTACAAAGATTAGAAAAGGCTACTTGGATAGGCACTTACGTAGTGAAGGTCCGTCAGATCTTGGCAAGGGACCTCAGCTACGACATTTTCCGCTGCTTCCCGGATTTTGAGGGTGGAGGGTATGGACAGGTATTCCAAGATACCGCTGGTCCTAATGGTTTTACCCGTTTGGACGGGGGAGTTTTCCACTGGCTATTAAATATTAGACCCGGTTATCTCCTCTTCAAGCAAAATGACAAATGTATAATTGAGCCCTATCAACCGTATCGATTTGCTCGACAATTTGGATATGACCAACTATACGTTGGAAATCCAAGGAACCAACTTTCAGTTATGGGCAACATATACGAAGGAGCTCGAGCCTGGTATTATTCCACCGCAGGTTGCACTGGGGCTACCTTCAGATTACCCCACAAGACACCTAATTCTTTTCTCTCCGCGGCTTTCTGTAACTGGTATCATACAGCTTCTACAATACCAGATTACAAACTGTACTCTTCGGGTCTTCGTGAGATTAGGAAGATGTATTCATCCCGGAAAGGAGCTCGAGTATCTCGTCTGAAAGGGATCGACGAGTTCTTACATTTTGAAGATGAAGCTGAGGAAGAGGAAGGGGAACTAGGATTAGAGAGTGCCCCGGTAGTGAATCCAACGGCTGCTGAAACTCCAAGGATAAGAGCAGCTGGAAAGAGGGCTCTGTCCGAAGCCGAAGAAGCTCGATATGAGAAACGTACTCGCAGAAAGCTACTAATAGACCCTCCTGCCGAGAAGTTTATGGGAGATGCTTTTAAATCTGCCGACAGAGGGGATGAGCAAGAATCCATTGCTACAAGTCATCCCGATCGCACAGGTCCTCATTCTGAAGGTGCTACATTTTCTGAAGAATTTTCTCCTCACTGTCCTTTGGATCAGGCAGAGGGTGGAGATGAATTCCCAATTGAGGATATGGGGGTTTCTTCTACAATAGATCCCGATATCTCGCCATTTCCAGATCAGACTCCTGGTGCTGCTTCCTCACCTGCAAGGGTACTACCTACAACGTCTTCATCTGAAGGGGTTAAACTGCCTGCAGGTGAACCGGCGTCAGAAGAACTTGTACATCTTGATGAGAGTCAGTCTCCTGCTTCCTCTGCACTATTGCCACATTCGGGGACTATTATTCCTAGTCCCACGACTGGCCGGCTGACACAAGTGGATACGAACGTGAGCTCTCCTGGACTTTCAGCTGCCGACGATGATGAACCATTAGACTATGGGAGCTCGTCTCACCATGATGATGCTGATGAGGATGAAAGTGATGATGATGATTTTCATGCTTGGGCGGATCAACCACCACCACCTTCTGACAAGGCGTCTTGTTATCTTCCTTTTCATCCTACCGGTAGAAATTGCACACTATGATTTCTTTGGCGTCTCTTTATTTTATACTGATTGCTCTTTTGTGTAGGTTCCCCAGCGCACGAGGCTGCTGGTACGTCATCGTCGCTCCCTTCGCAAGCAGCGGACGTTTCTTCCTCTGAATCAATGCTAGTGACTACCAGTTCTTTACCAGAAGAACCTCCTTCACTGACGATTCCTCTCAAACCTGTGGGGACAGAGATGGTGCTAAGCTCAGCCCAAACAGGGGCACTCATGGTTCTACCTTCTAGTCCATCGCAACTGGACATCACCATAGCTTCTCTAACTTCCTCACGGTCATCACCCACTTCTCCTGCATCTGGGTCTATGCTTTTAGGCTCCCCATCGACATCTACGATGAAGTCTCTAAGTCCAGTGGCTATCCCTTCCGTTCTAAAAATTCTTCTACGACCGTTGGAAGACATGATGAATCTAGCAATCGAGGAGATCAGTGCTAGACGAGCTTTGTTTGATTCCTTTAAACCAATGCTCATGCACTCTTTGAACGGTATTCGGTATTTGGACGATGCTCGATTGTTCCAGCATTGCTCCGAAGGTATCTCTCGGTTGGAAAAAGATCTGAGGGCTTTGGAAGAATTGCATCGAGCTGATCTTGCTGCTCAGACTGCGTTGGTTTTTAATAATCTTAAATCTGAAGCGGCCCGCCAATACGAGACCTTTCAAGAAGCCATCACTGAAAGGGAGCTTGAACTCGCATCCTTACAGGGGCTATGCATGCAGAAGCAACATGCCGTAGACGATTCTAGTGCTGTCGTTCAAGCGTCTCGTACAGAAATCGATCGCCTCAGGGTGGAATTGGCTCGACACGAGGCAGAGCTCGCGCGAGAGGAAGAGATCTTGGTGAAGCTCAGACTAGAAAGTGTGAAAACTTATGCTACTTACCGTTCATCGGCACGGGACCTTGAACTTCTTCAAAAGCAAGACAGTGAAATTGAGTCGGACGAAAGCGTCCTTAGGAAGAAAGCCGAGGTGATGGTGCAGGCCGCTCACGAAGAAAAGCTAGCTGCTATTAAATCCCGGCTTGTGTATTTCACTTTCACTGATCCAGAGGCTTAATGATGTAGTGTTCTTTTTGTTTGATAAGAACAGGGTTTTTGTATCACTCTTCAATACTTTTGATGAAAATAAAAAGAGTGATTCCGGTTTGCCTCTTTTCATTGCATGTGCAGTATTCTGACTTGCAATAATGGAATTTATATGAAAAATACCCAGTCTTTAAAATTTTCTTCATTATCATCTAAGATAATTCTAGAAGAACTTTAACTCGTGAGGGGGGAATGTGAACACTCGTTATTCTTTTGCAAAAGAATTAACTGGTTCAAACAGGTTAAAGGTGTGAAGGATCTAAACTTGACATGCGAGCAATTGCGATTGGAATAATTTGAGGGCTTATCACTCTATTAGAAATAGTCGATAAGTGGACTTTTGTCAGAGGTGTAGTGTTAACGTGACAAGAAGAATATTGCTGTAGAAGCAATTTTGAGGACTTATCGCTCTATTGAAGAGAGTCGATAAGTAGATTTTTATCAGAGGTGTAGTGTTAACGTGACAAGAAGAATATTGTTGTAGAAGCAATTTTGAGGACTTATCACTCTATTGAAGAGAGTCGATAAGTGGATTTTTGTCAGAGGTGTAGTATTAACGTGACAAGAAGAATATTGCTGTAGAAGCAATTTTGAGGACTTATCGCTCTATTGAAGAGAGTCGATAAGTGGATTTTTGTCAGAGGTGTAGTGTTAACGTGACAAGAAGAATATTGCTGTAGAAGCAATTTTGAGGACTTATCGTTCTATTGAAGAGAGTCGATAAGTGGATTTTTGTCAGAGGTGTAGTGTTAACGTGATAAGAAAAATATTGCTGTGCTTTGGACCCTTTTTGGGGGGACTTAGCACCTTGCTGGGGAAACTTTGCTAAATGGTGTATCATCGGAGTGATGACTTACATCACTTGTGATTCGAACAAGATTTTGAAAATTTTACCGCTTTATTAAGGAGAGTCGATAAATTGGATATTTACTACTCCATTAGGGAGAATTAGTAAATTAATCATGATTAGTGAATTTTGACAGAGGAATTATTGTTACGATGATGTAAGCCAAATTCAAGCTCTGTAGGGATGACATTCGTCTGAGGTGTAATGTTAACCCAACGGGGATTTAAATTCTGCTGAAGAAATACAGATATTTAACAATGCCCTGTTACAAGGGGTCATGAACTTAAGAAGTAAGTATCATGATTTGCCAATACAAAGGTGGATCCTTTGCTTAGGACAATCGCAACGCAAATAGCGACTCTTGCGTTTGAGGTTCGAAACACAAAGTTAAGAACCATTACAACGTAGGTCTAGACTTGGCGTTAAAAGAAAAAAATGAACGCAGAGGTGAATTCTGCGTTAAACTCTAACCGACTTTATCTGTTAACGTGAAAAATCACGTTTTAGATTCGGTTGGGATTCTTTCTTAGAGTCCCGAGCCGATTTAACAGCCCGACGACTGTTATAAATAGGCCTTGTAAGGTCACATCAAGAGTCGTTTGACTCTTTTGCCTTGCTTAGTTCCAAGAACGAGATTTCTCGTTTTAATTTCTGTCGATTCTCCGACGAACTCCGACGAACTCTATCTTTTCCGATTTACCATTCGCATGGCACCCAGAAGGATGAGTGCGGGTTCCAAGAAGATCGTCAAAGTGGCTTCGGAGGCGTCGCCGGCTGAGAACACCGGCGATGCCGCTGCTCTGATGAGCGCTTCAGCGCTGTTGTCGCTGTCACATGGACCCTGTTGCTGTGGTAAGTGGCGGCCATGGCAACTCGTTTCGACAAGTTTTCTGTAAACCCTAGATGGGTTCTCATCAACGAGGAAGATGACTCGTTTTCTCATCAGAAACGCAGAGTTACGGCTCTGCGTTATAAATTGGAAACGCAGACTTAAAACTCTGCGTTTAAGAAACATGAAGCCAAGTCTCTATGTTAAAATTGGGAACGCAGAGTTTGGGCTCTGTGTTAAAAAAAGAAAACACAGACTTAAGACTGCGTTTAAGGAAACATAGAGTTAAGACTCCTATGTTTGGATATGAAGTTTGAACGCGGGTCTTGACCTCTGCGTTTAAATATTATATAACGCAGGGCTCAACCTCTGCGTTCAAGTGCTAATAACGCAGGGTTTGACCTCTGCGTTCAAATGTCTACGTTCACATGTTGCTACAAGGGTTGGCCCTTGTATTTAACGCTTAACACGTGGAATTTGTCTTTCGTATTAGCAATTTATTTCTGCTACTAAACCTTGCTTCTGATTTTACAGTGCTTTTTCCCAATGTGCCACTTCTACCGGAGCAGCATTTCAACTAAACTGATGATCCAGAAGTGGGGAAAGCTTTTGGTCTTCGCAGAGAAATTCCTTTGTGCACTTTTCTGAGCTTGGAACGGACACACTTGATTAGGTTTGCTGGGAGTTCCACTCTTAGAGCTCTGATCACTGATGTGGATCTGGAAACTCCTGCGGGTTTAGACCAATTTGTCAAACCATCATTTTTGTTCGGAGACCAGATATCCGCCGATGGGCAAGTTGGGTGTATAGAAGACTCCCGGATGTTGCGAAGAGTCGATGATCGTTTACTTTCCCTTCCAAGTATGAAGAGAATGTACCCACTTTCCTACTTCCTGAGTGTTGGTGGTCGCAGGGGTCTGGCCTTCGAACTTGTCAAAGAGAAGGAGAACATATCATTTGGATCTGGTCGATCCTCTCGTGTTCAAATTGGCGGACAACTCAAAGGTTTGAGACCCGGGAGGTTTGAGAAGAAAGAACTTAATCGGGAAACGCCTCTTCCAGCGAACGTGTTCATACGTCAGTTTCTTGCTTCTCACGGGGAATTCCCTGCACAAGCTTTTCGTTCTCCAGGCTGGTTGTTCTCTGGAGAGGACGGCTGGTGGACTAGGATGGTGGATTTTGTCTTAGAGGAACTCAAGGAGCCTCTTGCTCAGTCTGGCCTTACGATATCAGTACAGGCTACAAGACGCGGGATTGTTCATAACTATCCCTGCTTCTTTGCTATGCTGGAGCGGTACAATCCGGATAGCTGCACTTTCTTCACACCTGTTGGGGAGTTGGGATTTGCTCTCCAGGAGATGCATACGATATCGGGACTATCTTTTGGCCAAACGCCATATGAAGAGTTTGTCCCCACCACTGAGGAACTATCCATTTTAAAGACTGCTCATCGGGAAATTTATGACACTTTTTGGGAGTTAATGTGTCATTTCCATATCTGCGCTCAAGTTGTCGGAACGCGCGGGAGTGGCCTTATGCATACTACTTGGGCGGATTATTTATTTCAGAACTTGGGTCAGAAAGACTCTAAGGTGACCCGTCTTGCTGTCAATTCCGCTGGGAGTATTAAAGCTCGCATCAAGGCTCCTAAGGCTATTTATAAGAATCCATGTCTAGAAGATGGATTCGAAGCTGGCAGCGAGTTTAAGAGCTTTCATCATCAAGCCGCCACTCCTATTTCTGACATGGCACTTTTAACTGGTTTCTTGATGCTCTGGTTGAAACGGTGCGTTGTGCCGACGAGACCAGCAGAATCAATCTTGGTTGAGGTAGTTTATCCTGCCGTTCTCCTGGCTTATGGGAAACCATTAAGTCTTCTCCCTGCGATGACGGGCTGCCTGCAGAGAGGTTTACGGGACTTGATTTCAGAACACCTTGATGTCAAGGAGATGAATGTTGCTGGGAGGAAAGTTTGGAAGACTCCCCAACCCCGCGTACCAATGCCCTATACTTATCTAGTGGCTTGGTTCGTGTTGCATTGTCCCTCGTTGATGACGGGGATCGTGCATGACAATGAAACATCCGTTCCTTTCATTCAGAGGCTTGAGTCGGCCACGTGGACAACTGTGTATATAGTCCGGGCCAGACAACTCTTATCTCTGGAAAACAACTATGATCTTTTTTGCTGCCGCCCTTGTTTCGACGGGGCTGAAGAAGAAGGCCCGAAGTTTGGCGATGTGGTTTTTGAAGGGTCCTCACTCTTAAACATGGGGACTTTCCAATGGCTTCTTGCCATCCGAGTGGGCTACTTGGTCTTTCGGCTAGGCGAGAGATGCGTAATTGAGCCATATATTCCTTCGCGTTTCGCTCGACAATTTGGGTATGACCAGCTTTATGTTGGCAACCCTAACCCGCGATTAGCTCATATTGGGAATTTATATGAGGGGGCCCGTGCTTGGTATTTCTTCCTCGCCCGAGGGACCCATGCACAATTCACTTTGCCTAGTTTGCCGCCTAGCTGCTCCACCGTGGTGGATTTTCGCGATTGGTTTGATAAGGCTTCTCAAATCCCAGAATATGATATATACACTTCGTGTATAAATGAAATCCGGGGGCTTTGTAGGTCGAGAAGTGGTTCTAGCAGGACTCGATTACCGGGGATTGAGGATTATCTGTCCTGCGAGCGAGAGGCAGCCGGAATCGAAGAGATCCCGAAGGAATTACCCGTCGCTAAGCCTTCTGAAGAAGAGGACACTAAAGAAGTTTTCAAGAGTGTACCTCTTCCTAAACCTCGCTCTTTGAGATCATCAGGGAAACGAACCCTTACTGCAGAGGAGGAAGGTGAGTATGAGAAGAGAGTCCGCAAGAGGAGGCCTGTTGCAGCTAAAAACTCCAAGGGGGCCAAATTGATGGGGGATGCCATAAATTCGGCACATGTTGCGTCTCCTGAGGAGAAAGAGGAGACCATACTCCCGGCTACTCCTTCTGGTCCTGAAGTAACGACAGCTGGGTAGGGATTAACCATCCTGGATCCAGCATCAAGTATGCCCGAAGGGCCGTCTTTTGGAGCTGTCGACCGTCCTATTCGCATTGATTATGCGAATTGTTTTACTTATCCAACTGCTCCACCCCCAAGCTCGGAAACTTTAAGGAAGCTTATCGAACAACTAGAGCATTGGATGCAAATAACCATTGACGTCGTCAGTCTCGGGGATGTGAGTTTCAAGGTCTTTGAACCCCATCTGCTGGAATGTGTCACCAAGATCAGGAACGAGGGGAATGCACTATGGACCGATAACTGTCACGAGGGCATCATCATTCTGGAATATGAACTGGAATTCCTTTCCATGCTACAACGTGACGACATAGAACCAGAAGTGGATCAAGCTCTCTCTAAGGCTAGGGCTTTGAAAGCGCAGCAACAAGAGGTTCTCCAGAAGAGCTTATCCGAAGCAGAATCTCGTGTTGCTCACTTGCGTGGGGAACTTCTCCGAGCACAAGAGGACATGGGCAATCTTTCTATTGGTCTCCGGGATAAAGCGGCAGAACATGCTCGTACTGGCGTTGAGCTACCTCAAATAAACGCTCAGCTAGCCGACGGTATGGAGATTTTCAAAGGGTTAGCTGGTTACTGTAATGGGCTTCTCAAAGGCTATTGCGACGAACTTGCCGCTGCTGATAAGATTAGACGAGAGCTCACAGCAACAGCGCCAAATGAAGAGGAACTCAAGAGCCAGATAACGGAAGAAGTCAAGAAGGCTCGTGAGGATAAAATATCAGCTTTAAAGTCTAAGCTCAAATCTTTTAGGCTGATGAGCCCCGATGCTTAAAACTTGAATTGCTGCTTAGTTAGGGAATAACTTTGTATCATCTTCATTTCAACCGTCTTCACTTTTGTACCCAAATTTACAGTATCGAATGAAAACAATATCATTTCAGTCTTCATTATCTCTTTTTTGCTTAATTTTAATTCGAGACAATGAAGAATAAAACGAAAGTCACAAGTGCAATGTTAATTTGGCATAAAACTGAAATTCTCTTCATTATTACTCAGAATAACTCCAGAAAACTTCAATCGTCAGAGGTGTAATGTTAACATGACGACATACAAGACAAGAAAAGATACAATTTATTCCCGAAATGCCTTATGAATTGGCAACCCCCAGCCCGGCTCGGTTGGAATTTACAAGAACCAGAAGTGGGCTGCATGATTTACGGAAAATATCTCTTAAGGAATTTCTCATTAATTGGCATCATGAGCCTGTCTCCTTTTTGATTTATAAGGCGATAAGATCCACCCGAATAGACTGAATCTATTACGAATGGCCCTTCCCATTTAGGATTAAACTTCCCTTTGGTTTTGTGTGTCATCACCATGGGTCGTCTGTTAGCCAAAACCAAATCGCCTTTCTTAAAAATCTGTTTCTTAACCTTTTTATTATAGGCTTTGGAAATGCGGGCTTGATACAATTCGATCTGCTGCTGAGCTTGGAGTCATTTTTCGTCTAAGGCTTCAAGTTCTTGCAGACGTCGCTGATGTTTTTCTTCTTCTGTTAATCCGGTTGCAACCGCGATTCTCAGAGAAGGGATCTGA
Source organism: Asparagus kiusianus (assembly GCA_022839385.1). NCBI lineage: Eukaryota > Viridiplantae > Streptophyta > Magnoliopsida > Asparagales > Asparagaceae > Asparagus > Asparagus kiusianus. The sequence goes on along the minus strand of BQKN01060897.1, from coordinate 6,658 downwards.
ATTTCTAATGGCAATACCGCCTCACAGCCGTATACCAAAGAGAATGGTTTAGCTCTTGTAGGGGTTCTCACCGTTGTACGGTAAGCCCATAGACATTCACCGAGCCTTTCGTCCCAATCACGTCGGCTCTTGGAGACAAATTTCTTGAGAAGCTTTACTATGGTTTTATTGAACGCTTCTGCAAGACCATTTGCCGGCGGGTAATACGCCGTAGATGCAACACTTTGGATCCTGAATTTATCACAGAATCTCTGGAATCCAAAGCTGACGAATTGCGTCCCGTTGTCGTGAACTATTCGTCGTGGTACTCTAAAACGGTAGACGACGTGATGTTTGATGAACTTGATTACATTTGAAGTCTTGACTTCTTTTAACGGGACTGCCTCCGCCCATTTGGAGAAGTAATCGGTCACAGCTAGAATGAACCGGTGTCCCTTGGACATCGGAGGGGAAATCAGTCCAACAATATCCATACCCCACATTTTGAAAGGCCAGGATGCCAACGTGGGGTGTAGATTTCTAGAAGCTTGGTGGATAAAATCCCCATGAATTTGACATGTGTGACAATGTTTAGCATAGTCAACCGCGTCTGAAAACATTTTCGGCCAATAATAACCGATTCGTCGGAGGCGATCTCCTAATTTAGCTCCGGGCTGATGAGCTCCACACAATCCGTCATGAGCCTCTTTAAGGGCCTCCTTCGCTTCATTTTGGGAAAGGCATCTAAGTAAAACTCCATCGTGTGATTTGCGAAACAGGACTTGAGAAACTGCATCGTAATAGAATCGGAGGGCCTTTCGTTTGATAGAAGCCGCTTCCTTAGGATCATCGGGCAGAATTCCATATAGGGCATAGTCGATGTAGGGGAACCGCCAATCTCTAGATTCAAACTCCATAAATGCTGTACAGACTTCTCCTGACGTCGTCTCGTCTGGGTCTTCCTCCATGGGGATCTTGGAAAAGCATAGTCTCCGTCCCATAACTGGAATCGTTATTTCAACTTCCGGTGGCAATGCTAATGAAGTTGCCAAGGAGGCTAAAGCATCTGCATACGCATTCTGAGCTCGTGGTACATATTCGATAAAGAAACCTTCGAACTTTTGAGCTTGCTCTAGCACTGCGAAGTAGTATGGGATCAAATCCTCATGACGTACTTCGTATTCTCCTCGGACTTGATTAACGATTAGCTGAGAGTCACCGTAAGCTTCGAGGTACTGAACATTAAGTTCTTCGGCACATTGCATTCCTAATAGCAGAGCATTATACTCCGCTACATTGTTGGTGCAAGGTTCGATTAGGGAGAATCCCCTTGGGATTACATGACCGTTCGGAGAGACTAATACTACTCCTACTCCCGCAGTGATTGCTCCATGAGGGTTTGCTCTAGACGCGCCGTCGAAGAATAACTTCCACACTTGCGTAGCTTTCTGGATGACGCAAGCTTCAGCGACTTCGTCAGGTAATTCTTCATACAACTTAGACGTTCCCGATACCGGGTGATCGGCTAAGAAGTCTGTCAGCACTTGACCTTTGACCGCCTTTTGAGGCATGAACTGCATGTCATATTGTGACAAGAGAATGGCCCACTTTACGAGTCGACAATTCAGAGATGATGGTTTCGTCATCAGGACTCTCAAGGGATTCACCTTAGAGATGACCTGAATGGTTTGTCCAACTAGGTAATGTCGCATCTTTTGAAATGCGAATACCAAGGCGAGACATTCTTTTTCGACCGGATTGTACCGGTGTTCGTCTCCCATCATAGTCCTGCTCAGGTAATAGATGGCCTGCTCTTGACCTTGATCGTTATTCTGGGCTAATAAAGCTCCAAGAGAATGGTCCATGGCCCTCACATATAACAAGAATGGTTTTCCTGATATCGGGGCCACGAGAACTGACAGTTGAGTGAGATATCTTTTAATCTCCTCGAATGCTCTTTGACACTCAGCATCCCAAACAAAGGATATCCCTTTCTTCATGAGTTTAGAGAAAGGTTGGCAGCGCCCCGAAAGATTGGATATGAATCTCCGGATGTAGGCTAGTCTACCTTGCAAACCTCTGAGCTTATTGAGACTCTTCGGAGGTGACATGTCTTGAATGACACGTACTTTCTCTGGGTCAAGAGAAATTCCTTTGGATGTGACAATAAATCCCAGGAATTTTCCACTTGATACCCCGAGAAATGATTTTGTAGGGTTCATCTTCAGCTGATGTGTCCGCATGATTTCAAACATTGTCTTCAAGTCTGCAAGATGATCATCCTTACATTGACTTTTTACTGCTATATCATCAATATAGCACTTGATCTTCTTACACAGATGTTCATGGAAGATTGTGTTCATTGCACGTTGATAAGTTGCACCTGCATTTTTCAGGCCGAAGGGCATCACCGTGTAGCAATACACCCATAACGGTGTTCTGAATGCGGTATGCTTCTCGTCGTCTGGGTGCATCTTGATCTGATTGTACCCGGAGAATCCGTCCATGAAAGACATTCTTTCATATCCGCAGGTATTATCGATCATAACGTTCGTGATAGGGAGCGGGAATTCGTCCTTTGGACAAGCTACGTTAAGGTCACGGAAATCGATGCATATCCGGACTTTACCGTTCTTTTTGGGAACTGGAACAATGTTGGCCACCCAGTCCGGGTGTTGTTCCTCCCTAACAAAACCTGAGTCTATAAGCTTTTTAACTTCTGACTCAATTGATTCCATGATCTCTGGACGAAACCTGCGTTGTTGTTGTTTAACGGGTTTTGCATCCGGATCGATGTTGAGGCGGTGCACGGTGACCTTCGGGTCAAGACCAGGCATATCTTCATAATTCCAAGCGAAGACATCTATATATTCTCCGATGAGAGATATAAGGTCTTCTTTTTCGGATGATGACAGGTCTTCAGCTATAAAGATAGGTTTTGGGTCAGACTCGTCTCCCATATTGACCTGGATCACCTTATCTTCAGTGGGTGGTTCGCGTTATTCGAAGCGCATATCCCACAAGATGTTAAGACGTTTGATCCAAGGATCGTCGGTTGATTCGACTAACTCTTCATCACCCCCTGCATCTTCATCGGGGTGACTAGTTGAAGCCATGTTCACAGTCAGACTTTTAAAGAAAGGTCCGACACTGACATCGGATTCCCATGAAGATGTTCCAGATGAATGATCCTGACGCAAATAATTACTAATATCATTTTCTGAGGCAGGGGGAGTTGTGACATAACCTAAGCCCCTTCCAGTTTTTTGATAATAATCCGGAGGCTTTCCTACAGGGGTTAGAGACATTCGGATTGGGGTTCGCCTACCTTTTCCGAAATTCAGACCCTGTTTCTCATTAAACTTATACCCCATTCGTTTCATTAAGTGTATAGAATTGTGTTCATGGTAATGGAATTGGGGACTTCCGTAGTCTTCCTCTGAACTTCCTCGTTTGAGTTGTTCGGGTTTGACTTTACCAAAACAGATCGGCTTCTGCCCTTTCCTTTTGGATGGGACTTTGAAGAAAGCCTTCTGTACATCTTCTGCTTCTTCATCCGAAGCGAAGAATGACTTGAGAGGCAATGTAAGTGATGCCTTCGTGCACAGTGTGTGCCATGGGTTGGTACCTGCATTAGAATTATTCTCTACTGGTTTATTTCTAGAGGATGCACCATGCAAGTACGCTAAAAGAAAATCTTCATTAATGCACCATTCACCCTCGCTCGGTACATTATTATTACCCTCATCTTGACCCATTACATCTAAGTTCAATTCCCACGGACAATCTTCTTCAGGATCTGGTTCAATGTCGGCTTCATTGCCACTGTCCACATCTTCTTTTTCCTGGGATTCCAGGTAGAAAACCGAGTCTGTGTGAAAGTTTTCCACTCCCCGGAAGGGATACTTTTCTGCAATTAGAGTTCGGACCTCTCCTTCATCATTGGCATATTTCATGACCTGATGCAGGGTAGACGGGACAATGCGGTTTGCATGTATCCAGGGTCTTCCCAACAATAAATTGTAGGAAGTGTCCGCGTCTATAATGTAGCATGTCACTTCGGACTTGAGGTCTCTAATTTGACATCTGAGCTTTATCTTCCCCAGGGGTCGAGTGCTATTTGCATTGAACCAGAAAATGGTGGTCTGGGTAGTATGTAACCTGTGCATAGGGATCCCTAAGACCTGCATGACCCTGTAAGGCATGATGCTGAGTGCGGAGCCCGGGTCAACCAGGACACGACTGATTTCGGAAGATCCGATATACGCCGTGTAATACAAAGGTCTGTCATGTTTGTGTTTAACCTGCATATCTTCTTGAGTGAACGATATACAAGGTAGACTTCTTGCAGCTTGCAGACATTGCCGACAAGTTTGATCTTCAGAAACTTCGGGAATTAGAGCAACTTGTGTGATGAAGCTCTCCGTATTCTTCAAAGCTTCGATTAGAGCTTCTTTGGTAGTTTTTGACAACTTTAGAAGCTCATATAATATGATTCTGGCCGGTATGTTGGCCAACTGTGCCATGACATTGAATTGAAATGGAGCACTCGATTCTCCGGATTCCTGGTGGAGATTTCTGTTAAACCGGAGCTGCTTTTGCTTCCCTTTATCAGCAGGCCTCTTTGGTACAGAACCCCCAGCGTCTTGGGGCTGTTCTTCAGTTTCTTGAGGGTTCTGGTTGTAGTCCCTCAAGTAAGCCTTCCCTGACCGAGTGCCGGGGTTGCCTTCTGGATATGCTGCTAGAACGATCCTCTCGTCTTCTGAGTCGGTAAGCGGTTTGAGCAAATCATCATTCTCATTAACAGAGGGGCTAATCATGTTGGATGACTTAACCTTTCCTCTTTTCTTCTTGGACGAGGTGTTCGTCCACTGTTGGTCTTCTACCAAATCAGGGTGAACCCACATGATCTCCCCTTTTGGAGTGGTGAGGGGTATCAATCCCTTGTCTTTCTGACTGTGCAAGTCAGTATTCTTCAGGTGCATTTCACCCTTGTGGATGGGGACCACGCCATCTACGATTGTCACTGGAGGGAAGTCACCGAACTGTACTGCTATCATGTTGGTAGAGACGGTCTTTTGCTCAGGTTTTAGAGTGAGCACTTTGGCGTCCACCAAATTTTGGAGGATGTCTTTAAAGACGTAACATCTCCGGGTAGGATGACCCAGGAATCTGTGGTAACGGAAGTAATTAGGGTCATCTACCTTCCCTGCTTCATCTGGCTTCCTAATTTCAGGAAGTTGTAACTTGTTGTTCTTCCGCAGTAGCTGGAACAAGGTGTCCACATGTTCCTCCTTGAAGGAGTACTGTTTGGGCACTTTTTGTTTATTAGGCGTTTTTCCCTGCTTCGTGGGAGGCGGTACTTGTGTGTAATCAGCTGCCAAGGTCTCTTTCCCCTTAGACCGTTGGGCATTGTTCTGATTACGTTGCTGTTGTTGTTGCGGTTTGGGCTGTGCGGCTTCTTCGGCTTTCACTCGAGCGACGATCTCTTCAGCTTGTTCTCCTTGGGACACCAGTTGCCTCCAGGAGCGACATTCCGCTACCCCTATTTGGGCAAGGAGCTGAGTTTGCAGGTTGTGCCTGCAAGTTTCAACCAAAGTTGATTGAGTCATACCTGAGGGGCATCGTAATGCCATGCTGTGGAACCTCTCTACATAGGCCTTGATAGACTCTCCTTTCCTCTGTTTAGTGGCGAGAAGAGTCGGGACCGAGACCTCTGTGTCGTCCTCGAAGAACCTGGCTAGGAAAAGCCTTTCCAAATCCACCCACTTCTGAATAGATCCAGCAGGCAATTTCATAAACCATTCAAAGGCCACCCCTTTAAGGGTGCCGATGAACAAGCGCGTCAGGATAGCATCATTTGCTACTACATCTCCAGTTTGAGATTTGAAGTAGTAAATGTGCTGATTTGGTGATCCCGTACCATCGAACGGTTGCAATGTAGGGGCCTTGAACTTCGGTGGGTATGGAGCTATATCCCACTCAGCAGGATAAGGTCTCACCACTCCTTCTTCGCGGAGCTCACTTCTGTTGGCGATTGCATTGAGGCGAGCCTCCAGTTCACCCATCTTAGTGGACTGAGGATGCAGCTCTTTTTCCACCTCCTTCTCTCCTTCAGAAGAGGATTCCAGGTTGTGAGTTTCACGATCTGAATGTTCGTGAGCTTTTTGCTTTCCCTTTGATATTGTTCTCCGGGAAGATTCGGGTTTTTGGCCTTTTTCTGCCAGAAGTTGGGTTAACATGTCCTTCAATTGGAGAAGTGTCTCCTGTTGCGCCTGGAGTATGACGTGATGCTCGTCTACTCTTTTGGCTATGTCCTCGGGGTTCCCCGCCATGTAAGCAGAAACCTCTCGCGCTCCTACAGAGCTTGATGATTGAGATTCGGCTATTGCCGAATGTTCATCACTTATTGTAATGCCTCTGGCTAACTTTTGGTAGTCAACCGGGCGGATAGCTCCTGTCCGAGTCCGAGTGTTCCGATATACTCCTTCGAACTGGTCACAAATTTCCCTAACAGTTGGGGAATGACTTCTTTGTGACTCGTCAGAATCGGAATGTGAGGCTCTTCCTCTGCCGATCATGTTGATAGTAACCTCAGGATATTCAATTTCAGAGGCTTTCTTCTGTCGTCGTTGTCGCTTGGGAGGTCTAACGACACTTGTTAATCTGTTGAACACCG
>BQKN01060890.1:89777-117465 GCA_022839385.1 Asparagus kiusianus | reverse complement strand
GTGTCGAGCTATGCTAAGGGACCTATAGGCAATTTTATATGCCTACACACATGTGGCTTATTTAAAGAAGGTTTTATAGTGATTTCATGTTAGAGAAGCCAGTTAGTGTACCATTGGGAGCCCATTTGAAGCTTTCAGCTGGTCTTTCACCAAAGTCAGCTGAAGATCGAGAGTTGATGTCGAAGACTCCATATGCGAGCGCGGTTGGGAGCTTGATGTGCGCGATGGTATGTACGAGGCCAGATTTATCACAGGCGGTGAGCATGGTTTCGAGATACATGCATGACCCAGGAGTGGGTCATTAGGATGCCGTGAGATGGATTTTAAGGTACATTAGAGGTACGCTCAATGTTGGTTTTGTTTATAAGCATGACACTATAGGTGGACAGCTATGCATTAGCTATGTTGATTCGGTTTAATACCGGGGATTTGGATAAACGTCGATCTACGACACAGTATGTGTTTACTTTGACCCGTGCGCCGGTGTGTTGGAGATGTACCTTACAGTCGATGATGGCTTTGTCTACAATGGAGGTAGAATATATGGCGATTATAGAGGCTGTGAAGGAGGCTATTTGGCTTCAAGGACTTTTGGAGGAACTTGGTATATCACAACGGTCTGTCACTATTCATTGTGATAGCATGAGTGCTATCTATTTGGCGAAGAATCAGATTTTTCATATGAGGACAAAGCACATTGACGTTCGTTATCACTTCGTTTGAGATGTTCTTGAAGATGGTGAAGGTCCACACGAAGGATAATCTGGCGGATATGCTCACCAAGGTGATTCCGAGCAACAAGTTTGATCATTGTCAAAACTTGTTAGACATTCGTGATTGTTGAGGACGTTGATGGCCATTTGGATGAACTACGGACGGCTTGATCCCTTGGGAGAGGGGGTACGTAGGCAACCACATTAGTGCAGCCGAGTTTGGAGAAACGACGCATTGGTGCTCATGTTGGTGTCGGTTCAGTGTTGGGAACACTTCGCAGAGGTGGAGAATTGTGAAAACGGCAAAGAAATTGAGAAAAATGTGAAGAATAAGCAAAACAGACTCCACCACACCCTGGTGTGGTGTTTGCCACACCGGTGGTAGAATCTGCCATGTTTGTCAAGGGTATGGTATCTGACATACCCTGATGTGACAGAATCTGCTTTGTTTGCCATGGGGGTGGTGTGTTCCACACTAGGGTGTGACAGACTCGTTTTTAGAATCCTTATCTATTTGGGATTGTGTTTTGTTATAAATAGAACCACGTTTTTTAGGGTTTCTAAAGGAGAGAATTAGTATTGTTTTGAGCACTTTGAGAGGAAAATATTATGAGGGAGTTGAGAGCTTTAGTTAGGGTTATATTTGAGTGATTTGTGAGTTGTAACCCGTTATATTTCTTCTCCATATAGTAAAATCTCCCCATCATCTCCCCATGGACGTAGGCAATTGTCGAACCACGTAAATTCCTGTGTTTGTATGTGATTTTGGACGTTTTTTTGTGAATTGCACTCGTTTTTGGTTTTTGGTTTTTGGTTTTCTTCTCTCATCGCTCACCGACTCGTTTGGTTGTTGAGCACACTTCCGCACGGCGCGCAACAAGTGGTATCAGAGCACAACCCCCTAGACTAATATATCAATAGTAATTAGTTTGTGGACCTCTTATTTTGACTAAGGATACTTCAAATAAAAAAAAAGCATGAGGGTTCTACGGCTAGGGGTGAAAATGAACCAAATAGTTAATAAATAGTTTGATAATTTATTGATCACTAAACAAATATTTCTTAGTGTTCTAGTTTACTAACGAATAAATTTTAACTAAATGAATATTTAATTTATTTGTCTATCAAATATTTGTTTCAAATTTTATCATTTTATAATTGCACATATGATATCATATTTTAACCCACTTCCCATTTCTATTTAAAATTCATGTGCTAATTTTAAGACTTAAATAAGCTTAAATATGTTTTCTAATTAGAATTTTGATTTAAATATGTATACCTTATATATTATAAAAGAATAATTTTTATTTATGAATAAAAATATTATAAAATTAAATTCTTTAACGGAATAAATATACTTTGATATTCGATAAGTATTCATAAATATTCATGAATATTTATTAAATACCAAGTATTCGAGTTCGAATTCAAAAAACTATAAATATGAATATTAGAGTTCGCATTCGAATTCAATAATTTTAAATAAATATAAATACAAACATCTTAGTATTCGATTCGATCATTTACCGTCCTATCTACGGCCCTAGTAGGCCTCCCCTTGGTTTCATTTCGACTTCTTCTTTGAATGCAGACTAGACATTTATATTGTAAATTTTTCAATTCTATACCATTCGTGCATCACGATTCTTCAAGTTCTGCTCCTTGAGTTAAGTCAAAGATTCCCTCGCAGTTTTGTGCACTTAGGAAAAAGTAAAGTGTTTGTACATAATCATTCTTGAGCATAACAGAAATTATTTAAAATAATGTCTAGAACATCTCAACATAGTGTCAAATATAGAATTGTTTTAAGCTTTTATTCTGCTTATTTAGGAGAAAAGAATATTAGTAAAAGCTCATGTGAAAAAAATAGTTTAGCTGTATTTATTAGCTTCTTGTGAGGGAAAAAAGAAAGAGGCAAAATAAAAGCAAGGGGAAGATATATTTTTACAGAATTATACTCTTAGTATAATTAATAAACGAAAAAAAGGCAAATTTGTTCCAAAATTTTAATATCTTCTTAGATGATTAGTATTTGAATTGTAAAGATGGTGATAAAAAGAGATTATTTTAGTCCCGTTGTTGGATACTCTATTTAAAATTAGTTTCTACAGGATAAAAATAAATAAACATGGACTGGGATAGTGGGTCCAGTCTATTTTAAAATACTATCATTACTTAAAACAAACAAACAAACAAACAAATCGGCCTTATAAGAGTAATGGATAGTGTTGATGCTCGTAAACAAACAGTCGGTGGGATTTTTCGCTGTCGGATGCAGTTTCGATCCTGTTGACGGTGGGGAAGAAGAAGATGATGAATGTTGGGATCGACTCCTCCTCCAACTTTATGTCTGATTCTGAGCGCGCGGGGTGAACTGATAGCCTGCACATGCAAGAATCGCAGGAATACGAGGCTAGTTTTCCTCGTGATACCTACGACGGTCAAGTCAGTTGATGAACTTGGGGAGGAATTGTTGAGAGGCCCCTGAGCCATTGAGGTCCTTGCATAGGTTTTTTCCTCTAGAATTATTAAAATGCTCTAGATGAAAAAGATCTCGAATGGGAGTAAAGCTAACGATGAAAAAGAGAAGCATCATGGCAATTATCTGGGAAATGACTTGTAAGCCGAATAAGCGGCCGGTGCACGAGGGTTGTCTAATACAGGTGTATCTTCTTCCCTGCCTCGGGAGCTTAGTGATCCTCATGGGAACTTGAGGATAAGTGATTCTCATGGTATCTTGAGAATAGGAGCGTGGATGGAGCCAAAGAAGACGGTGAAAGAAGTCGGAAGAAGCAAAACGCAAAAGAATAGGGAAGACTGACAGTTCTCTGTCCGGTCGACCGCAGCACACATGCCGGTCGACCGGAAAAACCTGCACAATGCAGGGTTTGAGAAAACTCTCTGGCCGGTCGACCGGACCAAGCCTGGCGGTCAACCGGATCGCGATTTCTGGGTTTTCCTGTTTCGTTTTGGATTCTGTTTTGACAGGGATTCCTGATTCTTTTGGGCTTGTTTATTTACAAGATTGCCATCCACGTTTACACATCTATAAATAGGATTGTTTTAGGGTTCTAAACAATCAGACCTAAGGGAGAGAGAAATTCTAATAATTGTATTAGGGTTTAGAGAGAGAGTTAAGAGGTTGTTCTCAATTCTAGTGAGATTGTGAGAGAGGGATTGTAATCTTTTCATACTCATAATCTAGAGAAGGTATTTTCTTTCGCCATACCGAATTGTTTCTTGTGTTTTGGTCATCCTCTTCTCAACCCACCTTTTGGTAATTCCGCGACTAAAGGGTGCTCGCACGGCAACTCGTATCAAGTTGGTATCAGAGCACCTAGATCTTGTGAAGGGGGAACCTGTGTATGGTCCTTACTCGCTCACATTACAAGAGGCTTGGCGAGATCCTTATTTCTTTGGAGGGAGTCCAGAAATTAAGGAAGGAGAAGATGACTGAAAAAGATAATTCAGCGAGACTTGATGCCATGGAGTAGCAGATTGAGACGATCGGGACGACTCTTACTCAACTCGTGGGTCTAATCAACGGAGGTGACAAAAAGGAGAAATCTTCTTCGAAGGGTAAGAAGAAACTCGTCGAATCCGACGAAGAGCACGAGGAATCTGATTTAGAGGGGGAGACTGAGATTGTCAAGACCGTTGGGCATCAAGGGGGTAAGAACAATTACCAAAATCTGAAGATTTACTTCAAGGTTGAGATTCCTGTTTATGATGGGAGTATCAACGTGGAGAAGCTTGATGATTGGATCGAACGTATGGAGATGTACTTCACTCTCTACGGATATTCGTCCAAGGAGAAGATAGTGTTCGCGACATTGAAGCTTTCCGGGCACGCGTTGACGTGGTGGAAATCCTATTGCAAGCAGGAGAAGAAAGCAGCATCGTGAAACAAGTTCAAGGAGCTACTTCGGAAACAATTCTATCCAGTGGGGTTCCTTGAGGAGCGTTGGTACAAGTGGTACGGCTTGCGCCAAAAGTTTAATCAGACCGTTCAAGAGTACACGACGGAGTTCCAGCAGCAGGCGATGATTCTAAACATCGCGACGGACGAGTACTCCATCTTCATGAAGTACATGGCGGGTCTGAATGATTACATCCGGAAGGAGATGAAGCTGTTTTCGGTTGAGACGATCGCAGAGGCGAGAGTGAAGGCCATTGCCATTGAGGGCAAGCAAAAGAAGAGCAACGAAGCAAAGGGTGATGCAAAGCAAGTTGGAGGCGAGTCTAGTGGTTCTCAGTTTAAGGAGGAGAAGAAGAAGGGTGATCCAGGGAAAGCAGGGCTGATTTGTGGTCATTGCGAGAAGACAGGACATGAAGCTGATCGATGCTGGGAGAAGTATCCTCATCTGAAGCCAAGAGGGTTGAAGAGGAAGGAGGAGAAAAAGGCATACGTAATAGCTCTAGGTCCGAAGGAAGTTCCGGGGATGACGGAGCCCAACAGCAGTCTCAACCTTATGACGGGAAAACAGACCACGAAGGAGGACGACGACCCAAGGGAGCAGCTCTTTGTGCTCAAGTTACAAGTGAAGACCAGTTTAGTTGATGCCATTGTTGATTCGGGTAGCGAGAAGAATTTGATATCCGAAGCATTGGTTCAGAAGCTGGGTCTGAAGACGGTCAAGCATCCGAAGCCTTATCCATTGGGGTGGATTCAGAAGGAGACGGGACTGAGTGTAGTTGATCAATGCACTGTCAGATTTGCGCTCCACGAGTCATATATTGACGAGGTTACGTGTGACGTCGTTCCATTGGATGTTTGTCAGATTATATTGGGCAATCCGTACTTATGGGATAGATATGCGATCTACGAGAGGCGGGCTCAGAAGTATACATTCACCAAAGGTGGTGAAAGGTTCATATTTCGTTCGGCATCTCTTCCGAGGGAAACAAGCTTGGGGACGGTGACGCGAGCGAAGAGGTTAGTGAATGCAAGCAAGAAGTTTGTCTCGCTGTGCATTAGATTTCCAGAACAACCATCGAAAGAGGATTGCGATTTGGAGCGAAAGGTGACTACGACGAGACGTGGGATGGATGAGTTGTTTCCGATCGGACGTCGAGATCAGATTCCTAGCAAGGCCAGATGGTTCAGAAAAGGAGGGGCTCGCGAGTTCTCTCAACTGAAGTTCTAACTTGAATGGGACTTCAAGTTCCTAAAGTGGGGACCCATGATACAGGTGTATCTTCTTCCCTGCCTCGGGAGCTTAGTGATCCTCATGGGAGCTTGAGGATAGGTGATTCTCATGGTATCTTGAGAATAGGAGCGTGGATGGAGCCAAAGAAGACGGTGAAAGAAGTCAGAAGAAGCAAAACGCAAAAGAACAGGGAAAACTGATAGTTCTCTGTCCGGTCGACCGCAGCACACATGCCGGTCGACCGAAAAAACCTGCACAATGCAGGGTTTGAGAAAACTCTCTGGCCGGTCGACCGGACCAAGCCTGGCGGTCGACCGGATCGCGATTTCTGGGTTTTCCTGTTTCGTTTTGGATTCTGTTTTGATAGGGATTCCTGATTTTTTTGGACTTGTTTATTTACAAGATTGCCATCCACGTTTGCACATCTATAAATAGGATTGTTTTAGGATTCTAAACAATCAGACCTAAGGGAGAGAGAAATTCTAATAATTGTATTAGGGTTTAGAGAGAGAATTGAGAGGTTGTTCTCAATTCTAGTAAGATTGTGAGAGAGGGATTGTAATCTTTTCATACTCATAATCTAGAGAAGGTATTTTCCTTTGCCATACTGAATTATTTCTTGTGTTTTGGTCATCCTCTTCTCAACCCACCTTTTGGTAATTCCGCGACCAAATGGTGCTCGCACGGCAACTCGTATCAAGTTGGTATCAGAGCACCTAGATCTTGTGAAGGGAGAACCTGTGTATGGTCCTTACTCGCTCACATTACAAGAGGCTTGGCGAGATCCTTATTTCTTTGGAGGGAGTCCAGAAATTAAGGAAGGAGAAGATGACTGAAACAGATAATTCAGCGAGACTTGATGCCATGGAGAAGCAGATTGAGACGATCGGGACGACTCTTACTCAACTTGTGGGTCTAATCAACGGAGGTGACAAAAAGAAGGAATCTTCTTCGAAGGGTAAGAAGAAACTTGTCGAATCCGACGAAGAGCACGAGGAATCTGATTCAGAGGGGGAGACTGAGATTGTCAAGACCATTGGACATCAAGGGGGTAAGAACAATTACCAAAATCTAAAGATTGATTTTAAGGTTGAGATTCCTGTTTATGATGGGAGTATCAACGTGGAGAAGCTTGATGATTGGAACGAACGTATGGAGATGTACTTCATGTTAGACCCTAGAGGGGGGGTGATTAGGGTCTTATGCTAATCTAATTCCAATTTATGGCTAATTTAAATTTATATTGAGCAATATAATCTGCAAGAGATGGATATGAGCAATAAGAACAATAAGACTATGCACAAGTAAATATGAGACAAACAAAACACAAACACACGATATGTTCACGAGGTTCGGTCCCCATGACCTACGTCCCCGCTCCTCGCCTCGAGGAGATATCCACTATCACAATCCGGTTTGGAAGCCGGAACTTCTACACACTCGGTTTACAAGTTCATCGAAAACTCTCACACTACACAATCACACTTTACACACTAAGTGTAGGAATCTAGCCCGTGTCCTCCTCCTTAAGTGCTCGATTACAACCTCTCCCTAGGTTCGTCAATCGACGCCACTCCTCTTGGATTTGACCCCGTCTCTCTCTCCTCACACTTCTCTCGGTGTACAAGTGTATTACAAGTGATCTCACAAATAAAGATTAAATATAATGATTTGTCCTCAAATACAAGTGAGAACACAATGAAGCTCACACTCACTAAATCACACCCCACAACCCAATATATGATGTATGAAATGCTACAAGCTCAAATAGGGTGTGTGTGATAATATGAGTATAAACAATTTCTAACTCAATTAACCGACTAGCAATAAATGATGATATGAAAATCAAAAACAAATTTGCTAGAGAATAGAGTTAGAAAAACTTCTCTATGAACACAAAGAAGGATGAAGAAGATTGAGGGTGAATCCCTCAATTGGCAACGTAAGCTTCCTCCTTTGTAAACAAACACCAAACCCAAACTTGAGAATAAGCAAACTTTTAAACACTTGAAAACTCTTGTTAAAAAAACCTCTTAGTTAGTTGGAAATAGTTACTGCATATGGGTATTTATAGGCTTGAAGAAACCAGCCCAAAAATCCAACTAAAACCCTTAAAATCATTAAAATAAACAAAGCTGGAAACTAGCCGTTACTGTGCCAACGGCTATATGTAAGTCGACTTATCAGGTTAAGCAAGTCGACTTGACAGAAGGAAAAACAGATGCAGAACGATAGTTTATAAGTCGACTTATAGTCGACTTAGTGAAAGTCAACTTACTTTTAAGACCAAGTCGACTTAACAGAGAAGAAAAGCGTATTCCAGGCTAGTTTATAAGTCGAATTATCAGAACTGATAAGTCGACTTATGAACGTGCACAGACACTGTGCAGGTTCAAAAACTGACTTTTGAGGGCTCTTTAAAAATAGTAAACAATTTCCAAAAAATGTAAAATCTTAGGAAAAGTTTATAAACATACATATAAACATGTTGGAAAAAAAATTTCAATTTGCATTTATAATTTGTGAAAAACACTGTATTATGCAAAAGCACTAAAATACGTGTTTATGAAAAACATGTGATTTTTGTCTTTGACTCAAAACAAGTTTTGACAACTTATGTAATGAATATATGGACATAATAAAAGTTGTTTTATGATGTAAATATAGTCCAAAAACTTATTTTGCATAAAAACACTTATAGTTACGAAAATCACAAATATATATGTGTGTGTGTGTATTTGAGCTTTATAGAATTAACACACATTATATAAACCCTAAACTAATTATACCAAAGCTTGATCATGATCTTCAATAGGCTTGACTTGATATATTTGCGGATGAAGCTCAACTTGGATCTTGAACTTTAAAATGCATAAGCTTCAACCATTATTCCACCAACCTCCAAATTGATGTGATCGTGTAGGCTCAATCCATCCAACCTCCAACAATGTTGTTTGTCTACAATAGATAGGAAAACACGAATGCTCGACAAACAACATTAGTGGTAAATTGTTTGTTAAACATCATCAAAATAAGAAGGTCAACACTTCACTCTCTACGGATATTCGTCCAATGAGAAGATAGTTTTCGCGACATTGAAGCTTTCCGGGCACGCGTTGACGTGGTGGAAATCCTATTGCAAGCAGGAGAAGAAAGCGGCGTCGTGGAACAAGTTCAAGGAGCTACTTCAGAAACAATTCTATCCAGTGGGGTTCCTTGAGGAGCGTTGGTACAAGTGGTACGTGTTTCCTTCAAAAGTTGCTGTTTTCATTGCTTTGGTATCTGTTACAACTTCAGTCGTTACAACAGGGTTTAAATGAAAACAAGAGATATTACAACTTTATCGAAAATAAACACGAGAGCCCGGTTTGGTACGGTCTCGCTTGCGTGGGTTGTTGGCCTGTGACGGGGATGTCGATATCCGTGGACCGCCGACTCTTCAAGATCCTTTCCGGTATAATCCGGCAGAGTTTCGTCTATCCGCGAAGGGATATAGAAACAGAACTTCGTCGATCCGCGTGAGATCTAGAAGTTATAAGCTTATGTCTCGGCTAAAACGAGACACTAGCTCTTCTTAGTGGTCACCGCTAATGGGCAGCACTAAGGAAATGGAAGGGGGGGGTGAATGAAGGAGACTGATGAAGAACTCCTTACTCCTCGTTTCGGCAGAGCTTCGCTGCTTCAAAAATCTTCAGACTCTGCTCTCCGGCAGGGCTTCGCCGCTTCAGAACAAAGGAGAATCCTTGGCTAAGATAATTCAGCCTTGAATTCAGAGCCTTTGCCTTCAACTCCAAAGAAATCAGCCCTTTTGAATGAGGGCCAAGGGGGGCTATTTATAGCACTCAAGAAGGTAGGGGGGGTGTCCACGGCGCGGCCCAAAGACACCCCAAGGGGGGGTGTCTCGGCTATGGCCTTGAGACACCCCCTTGGGGGTGTCTCGGCTATGGTGCCGAGACACCCCCAAGGGGTGTCTTGGCCCCTATGCCGAGACACACATCCTTCGGGCGCTTTTGAGTTGATTCTGCTGTAGTACTTTTATCTGGACTTAGTTTTGACTGATTCCGGTTGTGTTGGAAGCCCGTCGAGGATTTTTGTAGGTCCCATTGGTTGGTTTACCAGTGTGGTGATCGGGACACGGCAGGCGTTAGCCCGATTGCGGTGATCGCGGGGTTTTCGGTCAATCCGTATCCCCGTGATTCTGACATTCTGTCGGCTCACGTAGTCCGTCGGTTGGCTTCAATCGTTCACCGACGTCGTTTGAACTCTTGTGATCCGGGTAGTGACGTTCATCGTCGCTCGTTAACACTGAGCTGTGTGCGGGGACCTATCGGCAATTTTTGATGCCTACAGATACCCCCTCCAAAGTGTTTCGGACTCGTTTCTTTTATAGAAGAGCCCGGAATACTTTGGATATGATTGGTCCAGCCTTCAGTCGGCCTAAGGGACCTGTGGTTCGCTTCAACTCTCGGCTCCTTCGATCTTCGGTTTATCCAGTGCTTTGTCGAATAACCGAAGTTGTTCCGGCGCTGCGTTTATCGACTGGCCGTCGTCGGAGTCTCGAGTCTACAGCTGGTGGGTTGAGTTTGGCTCGTGTCATTGAGTTGACTTTCGAACTTACCACCCCTGTCACATCGTGTTGACTTGGGGGTTGACTTTTTGTCGCAACGCACTGATTAGCGCTGACCTAGGGTTACGCGTTGACCGGCGTCCGCCTTAGGGTTTCAGAACCGCTTAGGTTGACTTTCGTCGCTACGTGTTGACTTTCGTCGCCACGTGTTGACTTTTGTCGCAACGCGCTGTCCGGCGTTGACCTAAGGTTACGCGTTGACCGGCGTCTACCTTAGGGTTTTGGATCGCCAAAAGTCAATTTGTGGAATTCACCAACAATCGGCGGTCGGCGTGGAATCTGTAAAAGCTGATTCACACTTGAATCCGTGGATCCCATTCTGAAGTTGTTGGATGCTCGAGTCACGAGACCAACTAATGGAGCTGGTACGTCAATGACTCGCGTCATAGAATTTTTGGCAAATTCTCAGCCATCAACGGATTTGATGAGCCTTTACCGACTACCGTTTGAGTCGGGCTAGCATGCGGATTGTGTAAGTCCGTTCCGCACATAACGTTGTGCTAAAAGAGTTAACTCTCTTAGTGCTACGATATTGAATACGTAGACTTCGTCTTTCTCACGGGAATAGACTACCCGGCAACGCGTGTTAGGCGTTGATTTATCCCTACTTAGGCTTCGGGATCAAATTCCCCGTACGTGTGAAGCACGGATTCTACCACAATGCGGAATATGTGGGTCGTCCTTTTTAACGGTCAAGGACTAACCGGCAACGCGTGTTAGGCGCTGACTCATCCCTCCTTAGGCTTCGGGATAAAATACCCCAGAATCGAACTCTGGTGTCTTTTCTCAATCGGTGAAAGACTAAACCGTCCAATGGAAGAGGAAGAATTTTATATTCTATCTCCCAATGGAAAGGAAACTTGAGGTGGGACCCCCACCCCCTGCATCCGAAAGAACGAAACTAGGAGTGAAAACCCTACTCCAAGAATCGAAAGGCTGAGGGAGGAAGAATTTTATATTCTATCTCCCAGTGCTGAAGAGGAAGAATTTTATATTCTATCTTCATTTGCAAAGGAAACTCGGGGTGGGATCTCCACCCCCAGAATCCGAAAGGTGAAACTAGGAGTGGGATCTCCACTCCGAGAATCGAAAAGACTCGGATAACCCTAACTGTCGTAAGGTTTGGTTACTCGATTTGAGATTGGACCTCTCGTTCTTTGGACGAATCGAGAGGGGAATTTGGCTTTGGTCCTAACTGTAGTAAGGTTTGACCAAGTGGGAAACTTGATACGATCCTAACCGTAAAAGGGTTTGATCGCTCGATTTGTGGACCTCTCGTTCATTGGATGAATCGAGAGGGGAATTTGGCTTTGGTAAATGATGAATTATCCACCCCCAGCTTTTCTTTGTAAAGCTGGGTGTATCATTGACTTAGATGCACGGTCGGGTTATCCTTAAGAATACCACGCATGGCATTCTTCTAGGAACTTCCCGTGGAAGGGAGGAAATAGTTTAGACTCATAAACCTATTGGAGTATCAGGAAGCAGTTTAGACTCTTATACCGGTTGGAGTATGGGGATACAGTTTATACTCATGCACCCACTGGAGTTTTGAGAAACAGTTTATACTCTTGTACTCTTTGGAGTAATGCCGTTCTCGATTGGCTTACCCTAGCGTTATGACGCCGGCTTCAACCAGGATCTGGATGCTATCCTTGAGTGCAAAGCACGCCTTGGTTGGGTGATGGATCCTTCTGTGGTATGCGCAGTACTTCGGATCCGTAGTATCGTCAGCTTCCTCCTGGTTCACAATTGGTGGGAGCTTGATCTTGTTATTGTCAAGGAGGGATTTGAAGATGGCCGGAACGTCTTCATCCTTGAAGGAGTACTCTTTTTGAGGCCTCTGATCCGAAGTCTTTTGTTGCCTCCGGGTTTGCTGTTGCGATGTCTGGTTAGCAACCGCTACAGGTGCTTCATCCTCCTCACAAGAGGCGAAGTTCGAGTTTGGAGAATTAGCCATCGGTTGGCTCCTCTCGGCCTTCTTCCTTTTAAGGAATCGTTCGGCTTGCTCTCCTCGAACCCTCAAATCCTTCCAAGTGTCGGACGGTTCTATTCCCATCACATCCAAGATGTTAATGGATAAGTTGTTGTGACAAGTCTGCAAGATGAACTCCTCCGTGATGGGATCCTTGCAGTTCATCGCCTTGTTGCGGAAGCGTTTGATGAAGGTATCCACCGACTCTCCGTTCTTTTGTTTCTCATCGAAGAGTGTCCTAATGGATATTTCGTCGTCGTCATCAAAGAAATGAGCGAGGAACGTGTTCTCCAGGTCCTCCCAACTGTTGATGCTTCCAAATTTAAGACGGCGGTACCAATCGAAGGCAGCTCCGCGCAGAGTGCCGACGAATGACCGAACCATCAAGGGCTCATTGCCGGAGATCATGCCCAAGTGAGACTTGAAGTAGATCAAATGTTGAGTGGGCGAGCCTCTGCCATCGAACGGCGTGAAGTTGATCAGGTTGGACTTCGCCGGATATGGAATCGAGTCCCACTTTTTCGGGTAAGGACACGGAATGCCGGTCTTCTTTACCTCTCGAGCAGACATCAAGGCGTTGATTTTGCTCTCGAGATCTTTCATTTTCTCATCCCCGCTTGTGCTGGAGCTTGGACAAGTTGAAAGTGAGATGACGGGGCCACCCCCTGTATTACCACCCCCAGCGTTTTGGTTAACCGGAGGGTTCTCGGCATTGAGAGGTTCATCCACATCTGAATCGCTACCTGCGTGGTTACGACGGCTGGATTCACCGAGCTGATCAGATAGAGCGCGAATTTGTTGGTCGTGCTCTTCCCTTATCCGTAACATGGCCGTTTCCATCTCGATTTTGAAGGCCTCTTTCTGCTTAGCCAAGGCCTCTTCAAGTATCTTGGTTACTTGTTCGGCGCTGATCATAAGCGATGAGCAAGGTTGCCCCGCGCTCGATGTCGTGTCATCGGACGCTACAGCCGAGCAGGAGTCTGAATCAGTATTCGACGCCTCTTCTTCTAGAGAAAGCCCCTTCGGCACCCTACGGTAGTCCTTCCGGCCAATGGCTCCCGACCGCAACCGCGTCATGCATCGAGATATCTCGGCAAGCTGGTCCCGGTTGAAGGATTGCGTTGATCTCGCTCTGCCGGTCATATTAGCCGTCACCCTTAGATATTCGTCTTCTTGGCGGACGAACTTCTTCTTGTGGGAACGCCTCGGTGTGGAGATTCTTTCGAACACCGAAACTCTCCTTGGGGTTTGGGCACAGCAGCATCCTGACAGCACCGCTTTGATGATATTGGCGCACGGGCAGTGAGACTCCATGTCCTGCACAGATTTCTTCTGGGGCTTTTCCACACCCCCAGCTCTATAGTACAACTCATCAGCTTTACAACTGGAGCAACCTATAGAGTGTTGGTGTGTATTCCCCGGTATAACACTCTCATCATCAGATGAGTGTGTTTCCCTTTTGGAGTGCAACACTTGGTTAGTTTTCTTACAAGTGGCCCGTTCAAGTTTACGCTTTTGTGAGCGTAGAAACTGAACGGGCTCTTGTGCTTGGACCCGCAATTCGATGCGGTCAGTGATAGGGGTTTTCCCTTTATCATCTTTCCTGGGGGGATTGATTCGACCCCCAGTCTGATTTGCAACTTGGGGACCTTTCAATGGTCCCAGTCTTTCTTTGATGGGTACTCTACCTCGATTCACCGGTAAGGGACCGAGGCGACCCTTCAAAGGAACCCTGGGTTTTGAATGATCCCCTTTGTTACCTGGCTCCGTTAAAGGCACCGGATCTGGTTTTGAAGAAGCTTGGGCAGCGACTCCACCTTTTTGTGTTTGAGGCGTTGGTTTTGGCCTTGGCAACCACACCCACTTGCTTGTGGACAGCTTTTTGACCGCCTCTTCTTTCTGCATCTCCCCCGCCTTGTGTAGTAGGAGTCGGGCATGCGCAAACAATGTCCAACGCTTCTTGATTCGCTCCTCGAGTGTGGAGCGATTTCTTTTGACACGAACCCACTCGTTCGTTTCTGTTTTGAGGGAGAGGTTGGTGGTTTGCCATTGTTGTTCTCGGCGGCACCTGGACTTTAGATCCTCGTTGTAGTGGATCCCGTCCGTTGATTCAGCAGCCTTGGCTAGTTGTAGAGCAAGGCGTTGACGCCTCCTTTGGCGGGCCCTCTTGGACAGAACCGGTGTTGCATCATCGGTCGCCTTTGAGGTTGATGACGCGGGAACGTTGCATGGTGCAAAGACAGCAGCGGCAACGGGCTCTTGGATCTTGAAGCTGGAATTCCCACGAACGTTCTTGGAAGAGGATATCTTCTTGCGCCGGTTCGGGGATGCGGATTTGGAGAAGGAGGAGGAGAGGTACTCTTCGAACTTCTTCTGATCGAACTCGTATTCGATCTCTTCATTCACCCGGATCTTGAAGGCCGGTTGCGTCACTCCGATCTCGGCAGCGAGGTCGGCGGCTCCCACTGTGGTCGCCAGCTTGTTTCCTTCAAAGTTGCTGTTTTCATTGCTTTGGTATCTGTTACAACTTCAGTCGTTACAACAGGGTTTAAATGAAAACAAGAGATATTACAACTTTATCGAAAATAAACACGAGAGCCCGGTTTGGTACGGTCTCGCTTGCGTGGGTTGTTGGCCTGTGACGGGGATGTCGATATCCGTGGACCGCCGACTCTTCAAGATCCTTTCCGGTATAATCCGGCAGAGTTTCGTCTATCCGCGAAGGGATATAGAAACAGAACTTCGTCGATCCGCGTGAGATCTAGAAGTTATAAGCTTATGTCTCGGCTAAAACGAGACACTAGCTCTTCTTAGTGGTCACCGCTAATGGGCAGCACTAAGGAAATGGAAGGGGGGGTGAATGAAGGAGACTGATGAAGAACTCCTTACTCCTCGTTTCGGCAGAGCTTCGCTGCTTCAAAAATCTTCAGACTCTGCTCTCCGGCAGGGCTTCGCCGCTTCAGAACAAAGGAGAATCCTTGGCTAAGATAATTCAGCCTTGAATTCAGAGCCTTTGCCTTCAACTCCAAAGAAATCAGCCCTTTTGAATGAGGGCCAAGGGGGGCTATTTATAGCACTCAAGAAGGTAGGGGGGGTGTCCACGGCGCGGCCCAAAGACACCCCAAGGGGGGGTGTCTCGGCTATGGCCTTGAGACACCCCCTTGGGGGTGTCTCGGCTATGGTGCCGAGACACCCCCAAGGGGTGTCTTGGCCCCTATGCCGAGACACACATCCTTCGGGCGCTTTTGAGTTGATTCTGCTGTAGTACTTTTATCTGGACTTAGTTTTGACTGATTCCGGTTGTGTTGGAAGCCCGTCGAGGATTTTTGTAGGTCCCATTGGTTGGTTTACCAGTGTGGTGATCGGGACACGGCAGGCGTTAGCCCGATTGCGGTGATCGCGGGGTTTTCGGTCAATCCGTATCCCCGTGATTCTGACATTCTGTCGGCTCACGTAGTCCGTCGGTTGGCTTCAATCGTTCACCGACGTCGTTTGAACTCTTGTGATCCGGGTAGTGACGTTCATCGTCGCTCGTTAACACTGAGCTGTGTGCGGGGACCTATCGGCAATTTTTGATGCCTACAGTACGGCTTGCGCCAAAAGTTTAATCAGACCGTTCAAGAGTACACGACGGAGTTCCAGCAGCAGGCGATGATTCTAAACATCGCGACGGACGAGTACTCCATCTTCATGAAGTACATGGCGGGTCAGAATGATTACATCCGGAAGGAGATGAAGCTATTTTCGGTTGAGACGATCGCAGAGGCGAGCGTGAAGGCCATTGCCATTGAGGGCAAGCAAAAGAAGAGCAACGAAGCAAAGGGTGATGCAAAGCAAGTTGGAGGCGAGTCTAGTGGTTCTTAGTTTAAGGAGGAGAAGAAGAAGGGTGATCCAGGGAAAGCAGGGCTGATTTGTGGTCATTGTGAGAAGACAGGACATGAAGCTGATCGATGCTGGGAGAAGTATCCTCATCTGAAGCCAAGAGGGTTGAAGAGGAAGGAGGAGAAAAAGGCATACGTAATAGCTCAAGGTCCGAAGGAAGTTCCGGGGATGACGGAGCCCAACAGCAGTCTCAACCTTATGACGGGAAAACAGACCACGAAGGAGGACGACGACCCAAGGGAGCAGCTCTTTGTGCTCAAGTTACAAGTGAAGACCAGTTTAGTTGATGCCATTGTTGATTCAGGTAGCGAGAAGAATTTGATATCCGAAGCATTGGTTCAGAAGCTGGGTCTGAAGACGGTCAAGCATCCGAAGCCCTATTCATTGCGGTGGATTCAGAAGGAGACGGGACTGAGTGTAGTTGATCAATGCACTGTCAGATTTGCGCTCCACGAGTCATATATTGACGAGGTTACGTGTGACGTCGTTCCATTGGATGTTTGTCAGATTATATTGGGCAATCCGTACTTATGGGATAGATATGCGATCTACGAGAGGCGGGCTCAGAAGTATACATTCACCAAAGGTAGTGAAAGGTTCATATTTCGTTCGGCATCTCTTCCGAGGGAAACAAGCTTGGGGACGGTGACGCGAGCGAAGAGGTTAGTGAATGCAAGCAAGAAGTTTGTCTCGTTGTGCATTAGATTTCTAGAACAACCATCGAAAGAGGATTGCGATTTGGAGCGAAAGGTGACTACGACGAGACGTAGGATGGATGAGTTGTTTCCGATCGGACGTCGAGATCAGATTCCTAGCAAGGCCAGGTGGTTCAGAAAAGAAGGGGCTCGCGAGTTCTCTCAGCTGAAGTTCTAACTTGAATGGGACTTCAAGTTCCTAAAGGGGGGACCCATGATACAGGTGTATCTTCTTCCCTGCCTCGGGAGCTTAGTGATCCTCATGGGAGCTTGAGGATAGGTGATTCTCATGGTATCTTGAGAATAAGAGCGTGGATGGAGCCAAAGAAGACGGTGAAAGAAGTCGGAAGAAGCAAAACGCAAAAGAACAGGGAAGACTGACAGTTCTCTGTCCGGTCGACTGCAGCACACATGCCGGTCGACCGGAAAAACCTGCACAATGCAGGGTTTGAGAAAACTCTCTGGCCGGTCGACCGAACCAAGCCTGGCGGTCGATCGGATCGTGATTTCTGGGTTTTCCTGTTTTATTTTGGATTCTGTTTTGACAGGGATTCCTAATTCTTTTGGGCTTGTTTATTTACAAGATTGTCATCCACGTTTGCACATCTATAAATAGGATTGTTTTAGGGTTCTAAACAATTAGACCTAAGGGAGAGAGAAATTTTAATAATTGTATTAGGGTTTAGAGAGAGAGTTGAGAGGTTGTTCTCAATTCTAGTGAGATTGTAAGAGATGGATTGTAATCTTTTCATAATCATAATCTAGAGAAGGTATTTTACTTCGCCATACTGAATTGTTTCTTGTGTTTTGGTCATCCTCTTCTCAACCCACCTTTTGGTAATTCCGCGACCAAAGGGTGCTCGCACGGCAACTCGTATCATTGTCAGAATGGAGATATTGATGGGACTAATCAGTACTGTTGTATCGATTGACGTTTGAAATGATCTTGGTCGGCTCTTATCTATTTGGTCGAGGCGGGTTGATCTGTGAGTCGTCATTATGATTTGGCGATTCGGTAGTCGAGTCATCTGCTCAAGGAGTCGTCTTAATTGCGAGGGGTCGACTGATCCCGTTTCTTCGAGTCAGTCATGATGACCTGTCGATCGGAAAAAGGCTTGTCTACTCGTCTAGCCGAGGGACTTGACTCTGACTAGGCTTTTGAGCCTTTAAGCTGATTCGGACCGTAGCTCGCTTGGACTTATACAAGTATTCTTCCGATACTTCTATTTTGACGTGGTGACTGACCATAACAGATGGAAAGGTGAGAAAAAGATTTGCACAAGAAATGATTTTGTTAATTAAATAGGCCGCTAACCATAAGTTAGTTCATTGGGCTTATTTTTACTTTTTTTTTTCGGTCAAGAGATTTGCTGGGACCGTGACAGTTGTCAGGCTAAGAGGCGGATAAGAGGATTCGCGAGTTCACGTGTTCTTTCTAGATGCACTGTGAACATTTTCGAGTCTTTTCCATCATTGCCTGGGAGAGGTGATCCTCTAAAGTCTGGATGGGCCCAGGCGCTTCGAGATCCTTCCATCCCCGCCTATATAATTTTTCCCGCCCCGGCCTTTTTATCAACTCAAAGAAACAAGCTATTCGAATTCCCAAACCTAAAGGAAAACTTCTGTCGTCTGTCTAATTTTTTGTCAATTCGAAGAGAGATGGCTCTAATTCCTCAAATCTTTGGTCAGAGGAGCAACGTCTTCGACCCCTTCTCCCTCGACGTCTGGGATCCTTTTCAGGGCTGGCCTTTCGACTCTCCTCGCTCCCTTGCTGATCGTTCCGGTGCCAGCGGCGCTCTCAGCGAGACCTCAGCTTTTGCCAACACCCGCATCGACTGGAAAGAGACGCCCGAGGCCCACGTCTTCAAGGCCGATCTCCCCGGGATGAAGAAGGAAGAGGTGAAGGTGGAGGTCGAGGAAGGAAGAGTTCTGCAGATCAGCGGAGAGCGGAGCAAGGAGCACGAGGAGAAGAATGACAAGTGGCACAGGGTTGAGAGGAGCAGCGGTAAGTTCCTGAGGAGGTTCAGGCTGCCGGAGAACGCGAAGATGGATCAGGTGAAGGCGACGATGGAGAACGGTGTGCTCACTGTGACCGTGCCCAAGGAGGAAGTCAAGAAGCCCGAGGTGAAGGCCATTGAAGTCTCTGGGTAATATGATACTAGGATTCGTATAGTCGGTTTTATTTCTGAGTATGATCCGTTCGAATGTTGCGAGTCAGGTCGAAGGTTTGTGTGAGTGTCTAGTTATTTGAGTCTGTGTGAGTTGAGGTCTACATATATCATGTAATAATTGTATGTTGATTATGAGTTTAAATAGAGGTATCTAATGCCTTGTTTGGATGGAGGGTAGAGAGGGGGAGGGGAAGAGAAATGAGGCTTTTACCTTGTTTGGGAGTTTTTTTAAGGAGGGTAGAGAGGAGGAAGGAAGGGGAAAGGAGGTTAAATTTGCTTGGTTTTCTTTCCCCCCTGATTTGGGCGGTAGAGGAGGGTAAAGGAGGGTAAAGGGTGTAATGACATTCTTACTCCATCAAAACAAATAAAAAGGCTGATATGTTATTAGTATAAAGTCATTTATATAAATTTACATATATTTATTTCCTTTCACCTTCATTCACCTTACTCAACTCCCAAATAACATATTACAATTCTCTTCCCTTCCCTTCCCTTCCCGTTGTTTACCTTTTCTTCCCTTCCCTTAGTAAACTCCCAAACACACCATAAAGGTATGGAGCTTGAATGTTAAATACTTTTCTGTTTTTAGCT
Source organism: Asparagus kiusianus (assembly GCA_022839385.1). NCBI lineage: Eukaryota > Viridiplantae > Streptophyta > Magnoliopsida > Asparagales > Asparagaceae > Asparagus > Asparagus kiusianus. The sequence continues at coordinate 97,658 of BQKN01060890.1, read as the reverse complement.
AGATAATTGGTGTGTGAGGGATAGGGGTGCATTTGGTATGGATACGGTTCGGATATGATGTTTGTCATATTCATATCTATTTACTCATTTCGATTATGGATTTGGATACGAATATAACTCAGTAAAAAAAACTCAACCATATCCGTTAAAATCGGATACGGTTATACATGAGGATATATAAGTGAATATGTATGCAGATACAAAACGGATAAAATAAAATTAGATACTGTTGATAAAAATATAGTTTATGTGATATCAAAGTGTGTATTAATATATTCATTATATCTAAAAGATAAGATCAGATATCTTGATCGTTAAAATTAACATTATACCCATAATCTAAATGCTAAAACTATTATAACAATATGACGAATATGTATATTTCGGATACGATTTCGGATATTTTACTACAAAATCATATTTATAATTATATTTTTTTGGTTATAGATTTGAACAATCATATTTGTATCCTAACGAATACGTTAAGGATATTTTCTTGAATACGGATACGGTTTAGTACCCCTAGGAAAAGAATAAATTCGAGAATAAATTGATACCCTTTGCAGTTGGTACATCATCGCCTTTGAAGAAAAAAAGTTTGTACGTTGTTGCCTTCATTCAAGTTTCCTTTAGTTTTGAAGGACAACAGAACGTGTTTTTTTTTTTTAGAAAAACGATGGAATATCACAGATATTCCAGTCAGCTAAATTAAAATAAACTAGTTGTTATAAATATAGTACACACTCCCAACCAAGAGTCATGTTCTCGACTTCAGTAACTTCAGCAATTTGACTCATTACGGTAGCTCTCTTTCTTCTTGTTTGTTGTAATCTAGCAGCTCGAGCAGATATCACTTTAGAACCTAAGCAAAAGGTTGAATAAGTCTTTGTTTTGTTTAAAAAAGGGAAAGAGATCTCTTTTGCTTATTAGAGATAATACGTCATTGTGTTCCTACCATACACACCAAATAAGAAAGAAAATGGAAACATTGTTCTTCAGTTTAGAATCCTCATCATTACTAATGCTCCAATTCAATCATACATCTTTCAAAAAATTCAATCTAAATTCATTATCAGTTTTCAACATCAATTGAACTGATCTCCAAATTGAGTATACAAACTCACATTTAAGCAACAAATGTGTATGATTTTCATCCATCTTTGAGCATAAACAACATGTCTTTTCTAAATGTACATCTTTTTTTTTCCAGCACATCTTTTGTATTCAAGCCATTTCTTAGAGCCAACCAGACTAAGAATTTAACTTTTAAAGGGACGGGGAGAATCCATAAATCTGCACATTCATATCTTAAACCTCCATTAATGAGAAATTGATAATAAGATTTAACAGTAAAAGCATTTTTTGCATCGTCTTTTCATTTTCTTTTATTATTCTGTTGCTCAATATTAACTGAATTGATAAGACTAATCATATTAAAGTATTGCAAAACCAAATTAACAGTCAACTGTCGTCTAAAATGCACCTCCCATCTCTACAAATTGTTTTCATTCTTCCTCAGACTACTAATAGATGCAAAAGGGAATGATGTGAGAGAGAGCAAAGATGAAAATAAAGATGCAAGAGTAAATGAATCTAACCATTTATCAAGTCAGAATAAAACATGATTTCCATTTCCCACCTCCACATGAGTAGCGCATAAAAAAACTGTCAGTATTAGCTAAAAGGTTTCTCTAAAAATGAGAAAGATGCACTCTTTCATAATATAAATATTCTGTCCAAGATTTTCTTTCAAAATATTTATAAAAACTAATTTGTTTCCAAAGACCAGGTTTTCCATCAAACCATTTTCAAAGTCATTTTCCCAAAAGAGCTTCATTTATAATCTTCAAAATTTTAACTCCCAAACCACCACAGTTTTTTGGTTTGCAAACTTCTTCCCATTTAACTAAATTTGAACACCCTTTATGATCCAAAGATACAATCCACAAAAATATTCTTCTCATCTTATCATTTTTTTCAATAACACATGAAAGAAATAAAAAGAAAGATAACCAGAAAATTGGCATAGAGGATATGACAGAGTTGGCTAACACTAGTCTACCCCCTCTTGATAAAGATTTCTCTTTCCATAAGGCTAATCTTTTCTTTATTTTTTCAATCAAAGGATACCAATCATCTTTCTTTAACCTTCCAGGCCTTAAAGGCACCCCAAGATAGGTAATGTGAAAATTATCACTTTTACAATTATTCATAATAGCCAAGCCTTGTTGTAAAGAATTATGCTCAAGAGCAATAAGAACACTCTTATTAAAACTAATCTTCAAACCAAAGGCTAGTTCAAAACGATATAGAATCAGTTTCAAAACTGTTAGCTGATCTCTATTATTTTTGAAAAAAATTATAGTATCATCTGCATATTGTAAACAATGAACTTTGTTGTTCATATTACCAGGTCCTAAACCTTCAATAAGATGAGAATCTACTGCAAGATTTAGCATTCTAGTAACTGAATCTGTTGCCAAAACAAAGAGAATGGATGATAAAGGATCTCCTTGACGAACACTGGATGATAAAGGATCTCCTTGATGAACACCCCTTTTAGACATAATCCAACTTCCTACTTTACCATTTATATTAATGGTAGACATACCTCCATTTAAACATAACTTCACCTAATTTATCCATTTATCACCAAACCTTTTTAACTTTAAGAACATCTATAAAATAAAATTTTAGTCAAGCATATCATAAGCTTTCACAAAGTCTAACTTTAATAAAATCTCTCCCTTTTTATTATTTTAAAAATAATCATTAATAATCTCTTGGGCTGCAGCCACACCATCAAGCATGGGATCAATAAGCAACTCAAGCTTAGAATTCAGCCTATTAGTAAGCACTTTAGTGATCACCTTATAAATCACATTAAGGAGACTGATGGGCCTGTAATCATTAACAGTAGTAGACTCATTTTTTTGGAATAAGAACAATATGAGCATATTAAGTCTATTGATTTCTAATTTTCCCTCATAAAACTCCTCAAACAATTTCATAACATCATCTCTCACAGTGTTCCAAAACACTTGAAAGAATAAAGCAGGGAAGCCATCTGGGCTAGGGGATTTATCCCTATTCATATCAAAAACAGCTTTATGAACTTCTTACACCGAAAATGATTGTTTAATATCACTGGAACCCCAATCTGCCAAAGGAAACAATCTATTCCAATTAAGCCGGCACCTGTGAAGGACATTGTACCCATAAATCTTGTTATATCGGTTTAAAAAATCTGAGGTATATCATCCTCAGAGCTTATTTCAACATCATTATAAGTAATTGAAGAAATCAAATTACTTCTCTTTCTCTCATTGGCAATTTTATGAAAATATGCAGTGTTGTGGTGTTGATGCTCCTTATCAAACAGCCGATTAATCCAGAAGAGGATGATCGCAGGTTGATGAAGGATGATGGAGGGCCCGCTCCCTTCTTCGACTTTATACCTGATTCTCAAACAAGGGCTTGATATTCATGCTGCACAAATAAGAAGAACCCGTGAGAGGACGGAGACTGGTTCCCCCATGGTTCCTCCGATTATCAAGTTAGTGAAACTCGAGTGGGGAAGGGGAAGGTCAAGAACCAATATGGTTTTTAAGGTGGCAAGGTATGTGTCCAGAGGATCTACGTGAGCTCCTCTATATGGACGAAGAACTATGTGTTCTTGTTTTTGTGTCATCTATGTTTTAGGGGGGTTTAGATTGCTCACCTCCCCCTCCTTCTCTCTGGCGATGGCCAATAGCATTTGTATATATAGAGGATGATCCTTTGCAGACTAGTCACTTCGGCCATACAAATGGCGGTGACAAAGTGTGAGCTGGAATTTGAGTCATCCTTCGCTTCACAGGTATCGACTAGCGACTGGAGGGGAAGTAATTTCGTCACGAGAGAGGGTGCCTCAGCATTCTCTGGGAAGTGATTGATAGCATGACAGAAGTCACGTGGGCATACTGAATTATCCCTCGCTTTTCAGGTGTCGGCTGGCGACTGGAGGGGAAGTAACTTCGACATGGGAGAGTGTGTCTCCGCATGCTCCAGGAAGTGATTGAGTTGACAAGTCATAGAGACTTATCAAGCCAAAATCCAGATAAGGCTTGTCCAAGGTGGATGGAGATGTCGACATATGCTCTAGGATAGAGGCTTGGAGCTGGGGTCGAATTCTTAATTTAATTGGTAGCAGGGGATGTCCCTCCAGTTGCTTTTGAGAATTGACCAGTGAGTGGTTGAGTGCCCTAAGTAGGGTCATCCTTTATGATAGGATTGATTGACACCGTCTTTCGTGTCGACTCAGGAATGTCGGCATGTCCGACTGGTTGGAATGTTGTCTCATCTCAACTAATAATCATCTCTTGAGTCGATATAAAAATGTCGACTTGTATGGGAGGTCAGGGTCTCTTGTGCCGACCAATATCGCTTTTAGTGACGACACCAGAGAGTCGACTTGATAAGTCGGTGAGGGCCGAGTCCTCTGTGGTCGTGCCTTGGGTTTGTCCCTGATAAGTTACTAAAGTCTTGTAATTAGCCATGATGGTTGAGTTGTATTGGAGGATTTGACCATCTGTCGTGACTTGGGCTTATAATTCGACTAAGGAGTCAAATGCCTAGAACTTTTGAACTTTGACTAGGGCTCTCATTGTATCATTTTGTAAATATCCGTATCTTGGGTGAGTGAACACCATAACATGTGGTCTCCCTCTTTGAGCCAATGTGCTTTAGCTCTTTGCTTCCACATTTGTTCTTCTTGAAATAAAATTTCATTCAACTGGATAGTAATATTATTTTTTTTAATCAACTCATCATCTGTCAAATCTCTACTCTCCTCTATAACTTCCCAATTTAAAAGATCATTCAATAAATCTTTCTTTTTTTGTCTGACACTATAAAAATTGGAATGAACCTAAGGTTTTATACATTTCCTCATAAATCTTAGCTTACCAACAATATTCTTAGTAGCAAAATCACTCGAAGGAGCAAAAACTCCACCATAAAGGTACACTTTTTGTAAACTCTTCAGATTGCAACCAAAATTTTTCAAATCTAAAATTTTTAATATGATGTTGATTATCCCAACAATCAAAACTTATAGGAGCATGATCTGATAATTGACTACGAATATCCTGTTGTTTGGAAAAGGGAAAAATGTCTTCCCAATCAGAGTTGAAAAAAACTCTATCAAGCCTAGCCATAGAAGGAGATTTTCTTTTATTTGGCCAAGTGAATTTTGTCCCATGAAGAGGGCTATCAATCAAATCCAATTCATTGATCACATCATTAAAAAATTTCATTTCTTTTCTATGATTATTTTTACTCTTTCTTTCATCAGGATTAATTAGAAGTAACATTAAAATTGATTCTACTAAAGGCACTGTTATTTCAAAAGCAGGTAATTTTGAAAAAGATATTTCCTTCACGTAGACTTCAACAATTTCACAAAATACATTATAGAAAGCATAGTTGTACAACGGGGTGCGTTATAGGAAGCATAGTTATACAACAGGGTACAATATGCAAGTTTGGCCAGTTTTCTAAAGTGTACTCTAAAAAACTAAAAAGTCTATTATTCATTTTAATATATTTTTCTACAGAACACTTCAATTTTTTTTATGAAGTTTGTTTTTTATCTACTTTTTCATATTGTTTGTGTTAAGATTATGGTTTCAGTTCATGTTTTATTGTCACATGTATTTAGTTACAATAAATTTATTGGCTCATATATATATTCTACAGTGTGTCGTCCTTTTGCATGGTGTCTTGTTCCTGTGCCGCATAGTTATAAGCAATATGTTAATTTGGAGAACCAATTCGTGCATTGAAGATAATCAACTCACTAATTTATTGGGAATCAGTTCGTAGAAATTGTACCATGGTTTGAGGGGTCTAAGGAATTGTGCAACTGTAATATGAAAATTACTCAACTGTGTTGGGCTTTAACTTTCTCTACTTGAAAAATGAGCCTAGAAGAGTGATATGTAAAGCTATTCATTGTGAACAAATGTTATAATCACCTTATAGCCATTGAATAGTTTTATGGAGGCATGGGGAAAATGGCCATACACTGGCTGTCAGCCCCAAGCTCACAGGCCCGTTGGCGTGAGCAAGCCATAAGACCCACCTATAGTAACTCAAATGTTGGCTAAAATCCACTACTAAAATGCTAGCACTAGTTGTCTTGAGCCTTGGGTTTTTTTTCTATTTGAACCACTAACATTTCTTCACACTAGTCTATGTGGGACTAAAGTGTGGGGATGTCACAATCACCCACCTTACAAAGACAACGTCCCCTTAAGGTATTTGCTTGCATATGATATTTTTGTTGGTGTCATTATATATTTTATGTATCTTATTTGGCATATTAAACTTTATAAAATTCCTAACAAGTGGTATCATAGTTCTAATTTGAGGTGTGAATAAGAAGGAGAGTTTCATGTAATATGTGTGCAGATATGTGTGACTAAGTGATAAACTAGTTGAGTCATTCGGTGTGAGTTAAAAAAAGAAAAATTCTTCAAGGACCCAAAATATGGGACCAATAGATGGGACAAGTGAGGTGTTCCCATCTTATTGGATAATGAGTTGGCCATCATTAATGATGGCCAACTCATTATCCAATAAGATGGGAACACATCACTTGTCCCATCTATTGGTCCCATATTTTGGGTCCTTGTAGCAAAACTCTTAAAAAAAACTCATATTTTATCGATAATGTAAAATGGTTCATTAAGAGAGGTTAGACTTACGAGATTGTGTGTCATGAGCCGATATAGATAGGACTATCTAATCGAGCTATCAAAAATATATTTTAAACGTCTCACAATTACTTCTGGGATTAGAAGATATGATCTTTTCTTCTTGACATGGTCAAATATTCAATTGAGATACCGTATTTGGTTTTCTAGTGATCTAACTGCTCACATGAATCTAATACACCCCTCTCAAGATAGAAATTCCAAATTTTTAATTAGTTCGAATGATGCTCGGACCGAAAACAAACGATTCACTAGAAGAAGAGAGTTAAAGCAATTGGCAATTCAAGAACTCTTCATATTGTATAAGTACAAAACTATAAAATTGATTTAAAGAAGAATGCTATGAAATAAATTCCAGTCGGCCTCTTGTTCTATTAGCCTGCTAACTAAGTTGGTCCATTTGCTAATAATTGCGGGCTTAATTATTTGAGTTGTCGACAAGGATCGTGATAGTTATGGGCTTAGTGCTTGGGGGAATGCTTGAATTCTCTCGTTCTTTCTAGAGATAACCATCTGGAAAACTTTTGAGGTGCCCCAGGGGACATTTTGTGCAGTGGAAGGCTGGAAGCAGACAGAATTTTCCAGATCCTTCCGTCTCAACCTACATAAATTAGTCCTTCCCTCTTTCTGTTCATCACATTCGAAGGCACGGCAAAAGTTCGCATCCTCAGCTTTTAGCTTTAGATAGTTTCTGTAGAGAGATGGCTCTAATTCCTCGAATCTTTGGTCAGAGGAGCAACGTCTTCGACCCCTTCTCCCTCGACGTCTGGGATCCTTTTCAGGGCTGGCCTTTCGACTCTCCTCGCTCCCTTGCTGATCGTTCCGGTGCCAGCGGCGCTCTCAGCGAGACCTCAGCTTTTGCCAACACCCGCATCGACTGGAAAGAGACGCCCGAGGCCCACGTCTTCAAGGCCGATCTCCCCGGGATGAAGAAGGAAGAGGTGAAGGTGGAGGTCGAGGAAGGAAGAGTTCTGCAGATCAGCGGAGACCGGAGCAAGGAGCACGAGGAGAAGAATGACAAGTGGCACAGGGTCGAGAGGAGCAGCGGTAAGTTCCTGAGGAGGTTCAGGTTGCCCGAGAACGCGAAGATGGATCAGGTGAAGGCGACGATGGAGAACGGTGT
>BQKN01060890.1:47328-82245 GCA_022839385.1 Asparagus kiusianus | reverse complement strand
GTTAGCCATCTAGTGCAATATCAATAGATATTGTAGGTTGCTAATCTCAGAAATTTTAACAATCATTATAGCCTAGAACTAACATACCACTAGAACTAACATTTATATTAGAAATAACACTAGCTGGAAGTTAGAACTAACATGATATCAGCTAGATCTAACACGAGAGTCACTAGAACTAACAAGGGCTTAACTAGAACTAACATACCACTAGTTGAGAACTAACTTGAGAATATATTAAAATTACAGCTTAGGGCTCAGAACTTAGTCAATATCATCATTGTTAGCCATCTAGTGCAATATCAATAGATATTGCAAGGTTGCTAATCTTAGAAATTTTGACAATCATCATAGCCTAAAAATAAAAAATCATCAATAAGAACCGAATATCTAAATAACCCAGAGCAATAGCCATCCAGTACAATGTGTATATATTGTAGGTTGCTTGCATCTTAGGAAATATCTTGCAATCACAATTTTAATTTTAAAAGTTAGAATTCCACAATAAGATATTAACTATTGAAGATAAATATTACAATTTGGAAGCAAATAACTCCTTACTACAAAATGAAAGCAAATAAGTACTTACTACAAAATAAAAGTAAATAACTACTTACTACAATATTACAAAAATAACATTCCTACGAGTAGTTGTCTAAATTAAACAATAATAGCCTTTCACCACCTAAGGATTTCACAAGTATGTTAGAAGTGAGAATCATAAAATACCACGTTTACACATATTCTATCGGACTTCAATCCTCTTTGTTGAAAAAGGCATCAATCATCTCTTTTTGACCAACCGAAGATATACCCATAAATAGTCTTGCTTCATGCTCATTCAAAAAGAGGTGATGGTAGAATGTATCTTGCTTAGCATTACTAAAGTCTCTTGTAAATGAGCATTTAAGGCCATGGATAACTTCTCGATCCAATGCATATTTACACATTTCATGCTAGCACTGAATACATCTATCTTATCCACCATTTTTAGCATGAGCTCATTATCTAGGTTGATCCTACGAGCCTTACCCTTACCAACACATGCATTTACCTTAGAACTTGATGGGACGGGTGCTTCCTTAGGCGGAGGAGTGTCCTCGTCATCTAAAATGTGTACTTGAGGGGAGTGTGATGTAGACAAAGGAGAGTCAACATCTTCTCCAAGATTTATAGACTCGCTATGACTAAACTTTTTTCAAGCATCACTAGCAAAATCCCCTCTAGCTTGATCATCCCCAATGATAAGGGCAAGATCATCATAATGCCTCAAGGGTTTGTTGACCTATTGTCTAAGCTTAACATTCTTAAAGGTCTTGTCCTGGAAAGTATAATTGAATTAATTCAATAAAAACAAGAAAATAAGATAATTAGTTAATGAAAGTGCAAAAATATTTTATTTACCTCAATCCATCTATCCAAACATACAGGCTCCATGATGACAGTCTTGGTGCTATCATCCCAACTGGCACCACTCAGATTACGATAAGTTTTCATATCACGGAATCTTGTACGTAAAGTTTTGATGCGGTTCGTGATGTTTTCCCACTTAAATATTGTGTTAAACTTCTCGTTAATATGTTGAGAAGCCATATGAAAAGCGATTCTCTTAAAGCTCTTGTCGGGTTTGTAACCCTTTCTTACCAAGTCGGCAAGAAATGGAATAAGCTCATCATCATAACAGGAATCCCAAAACGTATGTTTTTTACTTTGAGAACCGTTAGTCTCACTATTTTTTTCTTTGTTGAGGTTTTTTCCTCTTCTTCTTTGGATTTGGTGATGTTTCTACCCCTTCTTCTATCGGGTCCCGTTTAGAACCTGATTCAGGAGTTGAGCCATAACCACTAGTGGGAGAAAGTTACACGCTACTAGTTGGAGAAAGTTGTACCCCACTAACATTAGGGCTATGAAATTATGGAGGTAAAGTAGGAGCACTCAACATGTTCGTATATGACCCCAAATGTTGGTGCATCGGAAAGTAGCTGCCATCATAGAATGGCATGTTCGAGCATGCATGAGGTGGTTGTCCAAAGTACGATTACTGAAATAGAAAATACCTACTATCGCCGTGATGCATTGACTGAGGGGGTTGAGGTGGTGGAGGTGTTGATGAAACTACACGCTTGCCCTTTTGATTATTTATTCCACTCAATTATGTATTATCAGTCATTACTAATTAAATAGAGAAAATTAGATAATTGAAAGAAGTAAAACATTCATACATGAATTAAAAGCAGAACATAATAACTAGAAATAGAGTTAAAGAGTACACTTATGAGTATAAATAGAAGAACAAATATCAAATCAAGTCTTTGTGGTTACACCATTATGATTATACTTATCACAGTAGTCCACCCACATCGCCCAAGCAATGTCATCCCTAAGAGTCTTCTATTTATTTCTTGATTCAGTTTGCTCTCTTTGGGTTTGATTTTGAGTAAAATCAATTAAACTATTGTCATTCTTATTTGCCATCTCACCATCAATGTCTTCATTAAAATCATCATCGTTGAATTGTTCATCACTTGGATCCACAATTACAATGAAATTATGGAGTACCGTGCATGCCAATACGATATCTACTTGCATAGGAAAAGGGTAATACGGCTTAGCACACAAAATCTTGAAACGGTTTTTTAATGTGCCAAATGCAGATTCAATCTTAGACCTCAAGGAAGAATGTCTTAGATTGAATAATTCTTTTTTATTTTTAGGTGTTTTACCCGAATGTTCTTTCAAATGATATCGAACACCTCAGTATGGGGAGATAAAACCTGGCATGGTTGGGTACCCAGCATCACACAGATAGTATTTGCCTAAAATTTTATTGAGAAAATTGTTAGATAAGTCAAGTTTGAATATTAAACCTAAAAATTATTTTAAGTTAAGTCTTTATTTAATTACCATCATAGACATTCAATCTATATGGTTGTGGTCTAGATAATACATCTTGGAGAATCCTATAATTATTTGCAGACCCCTCCCAACCTGCTAAAACATATATAAACAACTTGTTTGGGGTGCAAGCTGCAGGCACATTCTGTGTAACACCTTTGCGACCTTGAAAGCATGGAACAAGATTAATCGGAAGCATTGCATCAACATGAGTCCCATCTATCATACCAATACAATCCTATAATACGAGTATTACACAACTAAATTAAAATTTACTTTTGTTGATTATACATGTAAATATGATTAAAGTGTAGATATACCTTGAAATAAGGGTAGTACAGCGGGTTGTTAACAATCTCTTGGGGAATGTCATTGGGGGTTTGTCTCAGGTACCGTGCATGAAAACAAATAATTGCTTGTAATACCATGTTGAAATATCTACTAACAGTCTCCCCTGATCTTATAAAATGAGATCTGATAATGCGATTTTTAGATTTATGACCCAAAATATTCAGTGTCTTGATAAGTTGTTCTTCCACTGTTACATTCCGCGAGTCTTTTAGCAGACTATTGTCCATTATTCTTGCTAGTTTAACAAAAGCACCACTATGCATTCTAATATAATTTACGCAACTATCGTTAAAACCATTATAAATACGCTCTATGTGTTCAATTATAGCCCTCTCTTGTCTTTTTTTCCTCACTTGGACCACTACAAATTGATTTACGTCTTGCTTGCATTCTCCTAATGACAATAATTATTATAATAAAAACGGATAGTGCAGCACCTTGAACCATATTAACAACACTTTGTTCATCGGAACAATCCCCATCCTCATCCATCTATGATGAAAACATAAAATTGAAATAATTAATATATCTAGCAAGCATCTATATACAATATCAATACTAAAAACTACCATCAATTAAGATAACCGACATAAATGACGCACAAATGAGAAAGTCATCATACCAAATATAGTAAATAATGATTGTGCGTAGAATAATTAACTCACATTACAATAAACAAAAACACTGCCTACACTCTTGCAGACTAAAACAAAATAAATATCAAAACTCTTGATTATTGACTAGAACATAATAATTAACTTTTACGCAATAAATAAGGTTATATTGCAACAACACGTATTTAAAAACCACAAGATACAGAATGAGCATGAAATTGAGTGTTGATTGATGATTATTGAAGAAAAACAGTAAATTAACTAGCCTTATACCATTCTTGATTATCTGAAATTGCAAATTAAAGACCCAATGAGAGGTATTTATTCCTGAACACTAGAACTTTTAAGCATGTATGTACGACACATAGTAATTGAGCATAAATTTGACGAATTTTAGATCTCAACATTCAAGGGAGCTCAACGACGAGCACAAATAGCAACCAAAAGACCCAACAACATAGAGCTAAACAAGCTCAAGTCAGCCTATTAAAAAAACAACCACGGTAGCTCGACGACGAGCACATATAGCAACTAAAAAATCCAACAACATAGAGCTAAACGAGCTCGAATCAGCCTATTAACAAAAAACAGCCACGAGAGCTCGACGACGAGCACAAATAGAAGCCAAAAACCTAACAACATAGAGCTAAACAAGCTCGAATCAGCCTATTAACAACAAACAACCACAAGAGCTCAAAGACGAAGCAATTTTAGAACAAAAATAGTAACTTTGAATGATATTTCAGATCTAGGGTTTATTATTTATACCTCAATTTCAGCGACGAAGAAACCCACGACAGAAATCTAGGAAAAAGACAAAGACGACGAAGACAGCAACGAAGAAATCGCAGGAGATTTTTCACGGGAGGCAAGAGGCGAGGAGGTAACCCCAGCACAACTAATCGGTTGGGGAAGGAAATCGGGGAGAATCAAGAGGATAGTTGCCAGAACGGCTAGGGTTTTCCTCGATTTTTCTCGGTTAGGGAGGAAAATCAGGGAGGGAAAAAATTCCTAGGTGGCGGCGTTTTCAGCAGAGTTTTCTCCCTTCTCCCCGAGCGAACCAAAGTGAGGAAATGAAAGGGACAAAAACAAAAATGACGATGTGGAAGTGGTGTTAGGTGTAAAAACGTATTTCTTCAGCCCTTTTAAGCGAACCAAACAGGCACTAAAAGACAAAGACACCTAATGGGAAGAGACCGCTCTCCATATCCATAAGGTTGCGTTTGGATTCGAGGATTTGATTTCAAATTCCAGAATTGAATTATGAAATTTGAAATCCAGAATTTCAAATTCAATTCCTTCGTTTGGGAAACATCCAAATTTGAATTCTAGAATTCAATTTAAAATTCATGTTTGGCAAACTTTAGGATTTCAATTTTAAAAATTTTAATTGGATTGTTTGCTAACTAGTAGAATTCTAATTTCTGAACTAAAATTATAGCCCGAAGACAATTTAAAAATAAAATACTCAAATTACATAAGGTTTGCATCGAAATTTGTGGAAATAATTACCTCAAATAGTATATCACATATCCAACTAAATAAAGTAGAAACTTCAAATATTGCATATAACAATTCAACAAACTAGAGATCCGAAATATCCAACAAATACAAACCAACAAAAGTTAATATTTCGCCGTTACATAGTATCATGTTTAAGTTGCTCTCGCATTAGTTTCTTTAAAACTTGTACAACTGATTCAAATGAGAGTTTCTTTTTAATGCTTTATATACTTTCACTTTGTATTTTTTTGTAGTTTTCTCCCATCGGTTCAGAAAGTCTTGCTTTGCGAGTTCTTGAATCACCTGAAACAATAACAAGAAGACCAAATCAACTCCATTCTTAAAGACCATGCAGACTTGCAACATAAAAGAAATCATATTTTATTTATATTGTAATTCAGAATGACGGGCAATTTCCCGTACTGCTTAACCTTTGGATGAACTCCTGGTAAGTTTGAAGCAGTTTGACTAAAATCAAACTTGTTAACATGCAAATATGATTAAGTAACATGTTAGAATTACTTTGTAACTTTGTTATCCTGTTAGCTGTGGCAAATAATCAATGGTGACGATGAAGGACAGCTTATGTGTGTAAATGTATTGAACAGTTAATTGAATTTCTGAAACATTTTCTTAAACATGTGGGCAAAAAGCTAAAATGCGGTAAACTACCATTATAAGACATTGAGCTTTTTTCTTTTCATTTTTGGTGAAGAAAGCTTAGTAATAAAAATATATATTACTGGAACATTTTATGAGCACATAAAAAGAATTAATAAAATAATCTGACCTTTGATAACGGCTTTCCCTTCTCAATGATCAGAACATTTAGATGAGGAGCTATTTCTTTTGCTCTTATTGAAGCATATACTACCGCAGCACCACCACCCACAATGACTAATAGTTATTCACTTGTCTAACAAAACAAACATAATTAATATGCATATATTTCAGCTTGAATAAATGAAAAATTTTAGTCAAGATAGCTGAGACAATGATGTTCAAACATTTAATATGCACTAACTAAAACTACCAAAACCAGAGCTTCAATGCAAACGGAAAAGTTAATGAGTTTTTTTTTTTTTTTACCTTAGTCTGAGTGTTCAAGACATAGCATAATCCAATCTAACTTTTGATTGTCTGGAAGTAACTTCAACATTCGGAAATCATGTGCAGAACCATCAATGAATCTCTTAACCGCCCTTAAAAATTAATGTGGAGGAATACCCCTCACTTTAGATACCTCGGCATAAATCTCCTCGCAATCAGGTTTTGGTGGGTTCGTACTCACCAGATACTCCTTTAGCATCTCACTAACATCACTTACTGCATTTGCTAAAGGGTCTCTCTTGAGCTTCTTATTGGATTTAGAAGTTGAAGATTTTGAAACCTCTGTGCTAGAGCTCTCCCCTTCATTCGCACCTTCCATATCCATGGCTGCAATAGAATCATCAATTTGCTCTGCACCCTCTCCAGTTGCTCTATCCGTGCCCACTAACACACATATATCATCCCAGTTCTCAATAGCTTTGTTTTGATATGCCTTGGCATCTGAATTTCCCTATGGAAGCATGAGAACATAAAAAATATAGTGAGACAATCTAGTAACACAACACCATATATCAATAAGATTTTGAACATCACTCACTTTTTGAATCTAGAATATATACAATGAAAGAGCAAAGGCATAATTTATGTCAACTATCTATCACTATTCAAAAGAGTGAACAGTCAATATTTATCTCCAACAATGTAGAACACATTAAACCTTGTTTTGTGCCGTATTCTTCCTAATGACAATAACATCAACCGGGAAAACATGAACACAAAGACTACATAAAAGAAGAACCATGAAACACATATGTAAGTAACTCTACTTAATCCTAGCATTGAGTTCTTTCCATTTACTGAGTAACACTGGTCAACAAATCGTTTAATACCAAAGTTAGCCGCAAATGTTAAACAGTATGTACATAATTATGGACAAAATCAAACTAATACATAGTAAGACAAAGATTTATGAACATGTGTTGTAAATATTTAACATACCTCACAATACTTGGTCAACTCTACCAAGTCCTCAATGGTAATTACCATCATTTTCTTATCATCATCCCATCTGAACTTGGTTTTTGTCTGTATTTCAGTGATGATGGCATAGTGTCTCTTCCAAAGTTTTACCCTATTCCTTACGTGATCCACCGTGATAGACAAACCCAATTTGGATTTTAACTCATCAACAACAGCTTGATAAGCTTGAGGCTTCCAATCCCTCTCACCTTTATTGTCTTGGTTTAGTTGATTGTAAAACACGGCCGTCAGTATCATGTCCATTTGTGGATTCTAAGTAAGATAGCTCCTTTTCCTACCTCATTGTGTAGGAGGCAAAGTCTCTTTACCTTTTCTAATCATTACCTTAAAAAGAAGGAAATTATATTAGTAGGAAAACTCTAAAGTCAGAGAAACTTCATTGAACAAAAAAAAAAGAAGATATTATAACAAATCAATAACCCACGAGAAAACTTTGCAATATTGAACACACACAATTGTTACAAAACTATCAGTTGATTCCATTGCTTAAGCGACAAAGCGGGCAAGAGCTTATAAGTACTTGCTAATAACAGTCAACTGCCCACATATCAAGAATCATGGTCGCTTGTGAACCTGAAGATTATGTATACAAGTCACAGGCTAGCAGGAAACGACATGATATCGACATAAACTAAGTTCTTCGGATGAAGTTCTTAACCAGAATTAAAATAATAATTTCAAACCTAAGGTATTCGTCCTAATTCTGCAGAAATCAAAAGTAACAGAAAAACCTTATATAGAAGAATTTCACACGTGAATAGCATGTTTACAGAAAAACACCCTTATTAATACTTGCAGCCTGTTTCTGTACGCTTTAACTCTTATAGTTTCAGGCAAAATACTACAATATGTAACTTCAAAATGAAAAACTTCAGAATTAAAGACCACATGACGATTTTACAAAAACTTTCCAAACAAACCATCGCTTAAGCAGACTTCACTATGGCAGCATTGATGATGTCCACAAATTCAGGCTGAAGCAAAACAAACACAATAGAGTGAGGCAAAAAGAAATTGTAAAGCTCTCTAAAAATTAAAGCAGAAGAAATGTAGTTCAATCGTTTCTTTTTTGCTCTTCAGTGGTAACAGGAAACCTCGAGGTGAGAGACTATTTATAACTGACCCAAAAGTAATTAAGATATAACAGCTTGCTAGACGTTTGGTATCGGTGTTCAAGAGAAGATTTCTTTTTGTTTCAGGTGATTATGATGCATACTTTTCATCAAAGAAACAAGATATAAAGAAAAACTTAAATTTCATAGATAACAATTACTTGAATTCATTAACAGCCCTCAACACTTAGCTCATAGATTCACAATTCAAAGGTCAAGAAAATCTCAAGTAGCACGAGCTCTC
Organism: Asparagus kiusianus; assembly: GCA_022839385.1. NCBI lineage: Eukaryota > Viridiplantae > Streptophyta > Magnoliopsida > Asparagales > Asparagaceae > Asparagus > Asparagus kiusianus. The sequence continues at coordinate 73,435 of BQKN01060890.1, read as the reverse complement.
CGAGCTTGATATTCATTGAACATCTCCAAAGCAACATCATCTCTGAACAAACTTCATTCATCCGTTGCTCGAGCACTTGTAATGTAATCAACATCAACCTCATTGTCGCTATCAAATGTGTCTGTATTTTCAAGCTCCTCATCCACCTCACGCAAAAAATCATTCTCTTCCATATTTTCATCTCTTACAAAATTGTGAAGAATAAAACAAGCATTTATAATCCTAATTTGAGTCTTTTTGTCAAAGAAGCTTGCTATTCTAAGAATGGCACATCGTTTCTTCAACACTCCAAAAGCTCTTTCAATAGTATTTCGAGCAGATGAATGTCACAGATTGAAGAGCTCCTTGTAATTTGTTGGAGTATTCCCTCGCCACAAATTCAAATGGTACCGAGTGCCTCTGTATGGAGTTAAGAAACCCCGACTATTGGTGAACCCCAAATCCACAAGATAATACTTATCTACAACATCAATATTACCATTTTAGCTTAAACATGAAAAAACTAGTTAAAAATGAAAGTCTATCAACACCAAGCTAATGTCTTACTTGTTGGTACTTTTAAACCATTAGGCCTCTACAAAGCATCACGAAGGATGCGAGGATTAGATGTGGATCCTTCCCAACCAGGCAAAACATAAGTAAATTGGAGATTGAGATTGCACACAGCAAGGACATTTGTGCTGATATCACCATTTCTAACTCGATATCTAGGTCTATCCTCAAGAGGGACAGTCATTTGAATGTATGTCCCGTCAAGTGCTCCAAGTACACCCTAACAATCAACCCCATAACATCATATAGATTACATATTTGCACAAATGAATCTATATAGCCAAAAAAAAATTATTATTACCTCAAACAATTTCTATTTGTTATCTCCCGCATAACTAGTGGTGGATTCTGCTTGTTTGACATAATACTTCCCGATATTCATAACCGCTCGGAGCACCGTATGAAATTGTCGGCTTATAGTTTCTCCGGAACAAAAAAAGATTGCTCCAACAGGTCGATTCTTCAAGTTATGAAAAATAACATGTAGGAAAAATGTTAGATCTAATAAAAACTTGAGATCTAAACCATAAAGCCATGATTAATTCAAAGAGATTTACAAGAGTCAAAAGAAAAGAGCGGAAGCTTATACCTGAATCCATGGATTAAACTTGAGATGGGTTTTGGATCTTCTAACCTTAGGGTTTCTCTAGTCAAATTTCTCTCTAGATGGGGGTGAAGAGAATTAAAGAATGTAACCCTAGATTAGGGACCATAACCCCTTATTTATAGATATTATACTTTTGCAATTTGGTCCCTCATCAAATCACAATTACAACCTGATATCTGCACATATAACCCCATGACTTATTTAAATACCCATTAACCTAAATTAATTGATCACTTTAGTGGGTTATCCTGAAAGATAGCAATACATATTTATTAATCATATGTGCCCATAAATAGATTTATTAGATTAAATCCAACAATCTCCTACTTGGGCACCATATGATTCCTTAAATTATGTATAACCTTATAAGCTCAAAATTATGTATAACCTTATGAGCTCAAAATTGCTATCACTGAAAAGGTATTTCCGAACAATCTCGTCCATTGACTATATCAATATAGGATCAAAGCGGCATTCGTCACATTTATCATAACTGAACCCATCAATGGTCACATATATCAATACAATCAAACGACATAGATCAAACATGGATGTGCAGCATGAAAATTACATGCAATGTGACCAGTACATGTCTATTTTCAACTAGTCCTCCTTTAGTGAGGTCAAAACCAAACATAATGTAACAGAATGTCTTAACTGAATACTTTATTCTGATCAGACAATACAACCAAACATAAAGCACCACAATTACAAACTGCCACTAAATCATGATATCCTCAAATAATATCACACCCATATGAGCAGTATGCTCATGAAAGACCTTGGGTAGCAGTCTCTTAGTAAGAGGATCAGCTATCATGGAGTTTGTCCCAATGTGCTCTATGGATATTGTAAGGACCATGAATTTTTGATACTGGTTTAAATACTTTTTTTGATATTTTAAAATATTTAATTATTATTTTTAAAAGAGTATCTGTATTTTTCTTGATTATCTAGAATTTTCTATGATTTTAAAATCCAATTTCATATTTATTTTAATGGTATTGTTAATTATAAATTTAGTTGTTAAGGTAAAGATTTTTAAATTAATATTTGGATATTTACTATTGTATTATTATTATTGTCATTATTTGTTGTTGTTATTTATTTTTATTGTTATTCACTATTCTTATTATTGTTATTCATTATTATTATTCAGAATATTATTTTGAAATTTTTCCCTCACTTAATTTTCTCCCATTTAAATTCCTTCCATAACCCCTTCCTAATCAATTCCTAATCACTCCCAATCAATTTCTAATCAACATTAACACTTTCTTTTTTTTATTCCCGTAATTTGCGCTCTCTCTCTCTTTATCTCTCTCGTTCACATCTCTCTCATTCCAGCCCTCTCTCCTCTTTCCTCACAAGAGAACCCAACTCCATCACCACATCACCTGCCGCTGCTTCACGCTGCCGCCGCCGACCTGCTCTCCTCCAGCCATCGCGAGCTCCTCCCTCAGCCCGTCGAACCCAACAACCGCCAGCCATGGCCGCCCCCATGACCTGAGCTCAGACCCTCCATATCCGACGCTAGCATCACCGATCGCCGACGAGCTCCGCCCTGAGCTTAACCAGTTCCGCGCCGCCTCGAGCTCAACCCCAAACCAGACCCGCCTCTTCTTCAGATCCGACCGTCAACAGCGCCGTCCGAGGTCACCGCCATCCCAGCCTCCTCGACGACCTCCACCACCTCAACCGCTCGACAGCCACCCCTCAGGCCGCCTCCGAGCCCCGAGATCCGCCCTTCAGTCACTGCCGCTCTCCTGCTCCGCCGCCAGCCTCGGATCCGAGCACAACTCCCTGTAGTCGTCACCCTTCAACTTCAGATCCGTCGACGTTTGACCACCAGCGACGCCCCATCGACTGACCTCCACAACCCCTGCAGCAGCTCCCCTACATCAGCCACCCTGAGCCCTTCAACAACCGAGCAGCACCGCCTCCGATGTCTCCTCCATCACACGCCACCTGTTCGACGATATGTCAACATAGATCTAGTTGCAGAACCGCACACCAACAGCCCTATCGTTTCAGATCTGTCTCGCAACGCCATCGCCGCCATCATCAGACCCCACGGTCTCGCAGGCAAGATCCCGATCCTTGTTTAGTTTCGTTCCAGTTCTTATATTTGTCGTAGATTATTTACGTGCAAGATCCCGCTCCTCTTGACTCGTCATTTCTTATTTATATCTGTTGTTAATTAGTTGCATAGATTAGATTATGAATTGTTATTATCTGCGTGGGCTTGTTAATGAATTGGTAAATTATCTGTTTATGTTAATTTATAATTGTTATTATCTGCATGAGTTTGATGAATATAATTGATTTAAATCATAGTTATGTGATAAATAGTATTTTTGGAATAATGATAATGAAATGAAAGAATTTATTTTGATAACGGAATTATTTTGGAGAATTTATAATATTTAAAAAGAATTTATTTTGAGAAAAAGAATTATTTTAGAATAATAATTGATGAGAAATAATTTTAAAGAATTTATTCTAGGAAAGAGAATATTTTGGATTATTATAATGAGAATTAATTTCTAAAAGAAATTATTTTGGGAAAGGAATTATTTTCTGAAGTACGTAGTTGTTGATTCATGATTACATTTCATGGTTGTGATTATTTTACTGTATTTGACATGTCTGCTTTTATTGTTCCTGATTGTATTAAGAATTGTTAGTAGGTTATGACTAGAATGATCTGTGTGACGTGAGTAAGACCTAGAGACTCGTGTGTTGTTGTCTTAGAAAAGCAAGATGAGTTGGGGTGGGAAAGTCCATTTTCATGTAATTGGATAAGACTGTTGATATATCTTCTGGGTTCGTACCAGTGGATCGGTGTCGCCACTGGGATTGGTTAGTTTGTTAAGTCACAGTGGATTGGTGTCGCCACTGGGGGCTGATTGGTTGGATCAAAGTAGATCGGTGTCGCTGCTTTGGTTCATGAATTTATTGGTTAGATCAAAGTAGATCGGTGTCGCTACTTTGGTTCTTGAATGTATTTGATGCACGTGGGGGTATGCGAACAGTCAGTTATCCGATGATATGAGCGTTGACTCTGTGTGAGATATGAACCAGTGATCTGTTATAGGATGGCTAGTTACATGACTTGTTGCCAGTGGATCGGTATCGCCACTGTGGTTGGGTTGTTGGATCAAGGTGAATCGGTGTCGTCATTTTGGTGAGGATTTATGGATTCTTGTGAGATGTAGGCCAATTGTGTTTCTTTTCATACATAGATCGGGGTTAATATTTAATTATTTACAATTCGAGATATATGGTATATACATGAGGGTTTCCTTGTTTGGATTATTTCACTCGACGTACTACGTCTCGAGTTGTAGATTTTTAAGTATTAATTTTATCTAGTGTATGACTCTGTTTCTTGGATGATTATTCTGATCGCTAGCTGCATGATTTGGTTACCCGATTGATTTAGGGATTCTTATGATTATCATGTTTTGGTAGTGGATTACATTTTGATTTTGTTGGATTATCAGTTGCACGTTCATTTGTCGTTTCTGTTATCGTATCATTTCTCGGTTTGGTTTTCGGTTGTCCTATTTTATTTTGTCGGGTCTTGCCGTGCACCATGCACCTGACGTACACCTGTTTTCTCTGGTGTATGTCAGACTTAGAGGAAGAACAGGTCCAGCTTGGAGATACGCCAGAGCCAAGATATTCTCAGTAGGAGTGCCCTGCAGACGGAGCAGGAGAAGCTGAAGCTTAGTTATTGGTCATCCGTTTTCTTTTGTACTACCTTCCATTTCTAATTGATCGGTGTATTTTATATCTCTTCAGTATTCATTTATTCAGATTTGTATAAGGGCATGTTTGACCCGTATTTTCTTGTCACGGATGATATTTCAGTTCTGATATGTATATTTTCTGTCTGTGTTGTTTATTATATTCTCACTACTGTGATCGGGAACCTGTGACTTCGCATTATATTTCTTGACGCTTAGCGTATTAGATTGAGAAGACGAGGTTTAGTACTTATCTCTTCTCAATCTAATACGTCGCGGGCTTGTTCATGTTCCGATTCCCGGGTATTTTGGGAAGCGGGGCGTGACAGATATCTGTCCACTCTGTACTCTTTTTTTCACAACCAGGAACTTTATGTCAATATGTTTTGACTTAGTTGAGCTCCTGTTGTTAATGGAATACATTACTGCAGATTTATTGTCACAATATAACTTTAGTGGTCTTTCCATATTTTCCAAAATGCGCAGTCCCGTGACAAAGTTTCACAGCCATATTCCCTGATTGGATGCCTCATAGCAAGCTACAAATTCTGCTGACATAGTGGAGGAAGCTACAAGTGTTTGTTTGACATTTTTCCATGATATAGCTCCTCCTGCTAACATATAAATGTAGCCTGATGTAGACTTTCTGCTAATTTGGCATCCAGCAAAATCAGAATCAAAATACCCAATGACCTCCAGCTGTTCTGATTTTCTATATGTGAGCATATAATCTTTTATTTTCTGAAGATACCTCATAATCCTTTTGACTGCTATCCAATGATCCATACCAGGGTTGCTTAAGTATCTGCCTAACATCCCAACAATGTACGCAATATCCGAACGTGTACATACCTGAGCATACATTAGACTTCCTACAGCCGAAGCATAAGGAATCTTCTGCATTTCCTGAATTTCAAGGTTGCCTTTAGGGCACTGATTGAGACTAAACTTGTCTCCTTTAGCAACAGGGGTATCTCCTGGTCTGTAATCTTGCATGCCAAACCTTTTAAGCACCTTATCGATATAGCTCTTTTGTGATAATCCAAGAATACCCCGAGAGCGATCTCGATGTATCTGGATTCCTAATATAAAAGAGGCATCCCCAAGATCTTTCATCTCAAAATTCTTTGATAGAAATCTCTTGGTTTCGTGCAGCATGCCTATATCATTAGTGGCAAGCAATATGTCATCGACATACAGAACCAGAAAGATATACTTACCCCCACTAAACTTGTGATATACACAGTCATCAACAATGTTCATCTCAAAACCGAACGAGATAATTATTTGTTGAAACTTAAGATACCATTGATGTGGAGCTTGCTTGAGTCCATAGATGGATTTTCTTAATTTGCAGACCATATTCTTTGGGTCTCCTGACACAAAGTTTTCTAGTTGCACCATATAAATAATCTCATTAAGGTCTCCATTGAGAAATGCAGTCTTAACATCCATCTGATGTAACTCAAGATCATAATGAGCAACAAGTGCCATGATTGTTCTGAAAGAGTCTTTCGATGAAACCGGAGAGAAAGTCTCTGTATAATCAATGCCTTCCTTTTGAGTAAAGCCTTTAGCTACAAGACGTGCCTTATACCTCTCCACATTACCATTTGCATCCCGCTTGGTTTTAAATATCCATTTACAACCAATTGGTTTTGCACCTTCTGGTAATGGGACAAGTTTCCAAACCTTATTGTCTTGCATAGACTTGTACTCTTCATTCATGGCATCAATCCACTGTTGAGAGTTAGAACTTTTCATGACCTGAAGGAAGTTGATTGGATCATCTTCCAATATTCCATTACTTTCCTCATGTTCTTGGAGAAATACAATATAATCATCCGGAATAGCATTTCTCCTTTCTCTCGTGGATCTCCTTAATGGTACTAGTTCTTGAGGTTGTAGAGTTTGTTCTTCTGGAACAAGGAGTTGTTCAACATTGTCATCTTGAGGTTCCGGATTTACTTCTTGAGCAACAACAGGTATAGGAACCTGAATATTGTCAAAAGTAACTGTATGAATTGGATCTGAAGCCAATTCCTCCTCAAAACTAATGTCTCTAACCTTATTTCTCCCCCCAAACTCAACATCCTCAAAGAATATTGTTGTTCCCGTCTTAAAAATATTCCTTAGTGTGGGATCATAAAACTTATAGCCCCTAGAGCGTTCAGAGTACCCAATAAACTAGCTGCTAACTGTTTTGAAGTCTAATTTCTTTTTATTTGGCCTATAAGGCCTTACCTCAGCTGGACATCCCCAAATATGTAAATGCTTTAAACTGGGCTTTCGACCAGTCCAAAGCTGATAAGGTGTTTCAGTAACTGCTTTACTTGGTACTCTATTCAGAATGTAAGCTGATGTCTTAAGTGCTTCTCCCCAGAGTGACTCTGATAAAGAAGAATGAGCAATCATACTTCTTACCATATCCTTAAGAGTCGTGTTTCGTCTTTCAGCTACACCATTCATGCTAGGTGAACCCGGCATGGTGTACTGTGGGACAATACCACATTCCTCTAGGTATCTAACAAATGGTCCTGGACGTTGTTCACCTGAACCATCATATTTACCGTAGTACTCACCACCACGATCAGATCTAACGGTTTTAATTCTTCTGTGTAGTTGATTATCAACTTCAGCTTTATAGGCTTTGAACATGTCCAGAGACTCAGATTTTTCATGAATAAGATATAGGTACCCATAACGTGAGTAATCGTCTATGAATGATATAAAATATTATTGACCATTCTAGGATTCCGTAGGGAATGACCCACAAATATCCGTATGTATCAATTCTAAGACATTCGAAGATCTGTTGGCACCTAATCTCTTAACTTTGGTATGTTTTCCCTTGATACATTCAACACATACGTCGAAGTCCGAAAAATCAAGGGAATCCAAAACGCCATCAGACACAAGACGCTCAACTCTACATTTTGAGATATGACCCAAGCGCTTATACCATAATATCGCTGAATTTTTCTTATTTAATTTACGCTTAGTACCACATGATTCCACATGCAAGGATTCATTATAAGAAGCAATTGTATCAAGCAAACATAGGTTATCATAAGTACTCAAGTAACCAGTTCCCACAACATTTGAATTAAAAGATAAACTGAATTGATTGTTTCCAAATCAACAAGAATAACCTGATTTGTCCAATACAGAAACTAAAATCAAATTCCGTCTAAAAGACGGTACTACAAAAGTATCTTTCAAATCCACATAAGAACCAGTTCCTAATAACAACCTAAAGTGCTCAATTGCTTCCACATCTACCGATTGTCCGTCGCCCACAAAGATGTGTCTTTCAACATCACTTGGCTTTCGGTAGCTCAGGCAACCCTGCATAGAAACACTTATGTGAGTAGTAGCACTAGAGTCTAACCACCAAGTGTTTTTAGGTACTGAAGCTAAATTAACCTCAGAACAGACCAAAGTAAGGAACGTACCCTTATTAGCACGCCAGGCATGATATTTTGTACAATCCTTCTTTACGTGTCCAGGCTTGTTACAGAAGAAACAACCCTGATTATCCTTATGTTGTTTCTTCTGAACTGGACCCTTAGCAGCTTTATTATCATTCTTCCTTTTCTTGCCTTTATCTTTAGAGGCATAGGCCAAATGAGCACTTTCTGTCTTATCTTGCTTCAACCTGTCTTCTTCTTGCACACAGTATGAAATGAGCTCATTTAGAGTCTATTTCTCCTTTTGGCAGTTATAACTTACCTTAAATTGATTGAATTGTGCAGGAAGAGATAACAAAACCAAATACACTAATAACTCATCACAAAGATCGAGTTTAAGTGCCTTAAGCTTTGAAGCAATATGAGACATTTCCATATTGTACTCCCTGATATTTCCTTTGCCCTTATACTTCATTGAAATCAAGCGAGCTAAGAGCGTGTTTGTTTCTACCTTATCGTTTTTCGCAAAACGCTTCTCAATTTTGGCAAGGAAATCTTTAGCATTAGTAATCCCTTCGGATTCTATTCCCCTGAAGGCTTCCGGAACGCCGCGCTTAATGATCATAAGACTCATGCGATTTGAACGCTCCCACTTCTCATACTCCTTCTTTGCATCAGGAGTGCTATCCGCATTGAGAGGTTGGGGTTGTTCAATTCTTAATGCAAGGTCTAGATCCATACAGTCAAGAACAATTAATATGTTCTCTTTCCAAACCTTAAAGTTTGTCCCATTTAATATGGGAATTGAGTTGATGTTAGCAGATATTGTTGCAGCAAAACATTAGCTAAAATAAAACAAAATGCTCACATCAATAACCATAATTAGTAATCAATAAAATTCAAATAATGACGAATCTCATCCAAGATATCTGGCACAACATTAATATCAAGTCTTTGGACAATAATATTAACTTGTAAGTGATACCTTGTTGCAATGATCAAACATTGATAATAACTCATGTCAAATAATGAAACTATCTTTGGATCGATTCATTATTCACATGTAAACCTTATAATTGTCACACGCTTATCATCGCAGATGTGTATACAGTCTAAATAAATATTAACCTTCCTTTGGGCCGATTAAATGTTTACACGAAAGCATACACACAAACATCTCACATTCCTCATGAACAATCTACACAAGAGAGGTTACTTTGGCAACTTCTTGTTTCAATTAATCAATTAGAGTGAGAGACAACCTTAATACCTTAGTGTCATAATATTTGAATTAAATAATTGATTAAAAAACCAAATTAATTTAAATTTTCATAGCTTAAATAGGGCCCATAACTTAATTGAATAAATTAAGTATACCAAAGTGGACCCATAATTTAATATGAGAAGATGAGGCTTAACCATAGTGAACACGAAGTTCGCTTAACTTCGAACGCGAGGTTCGTCTGTATTGAGTACGAGACTCACTTAAGCACGAACGCGAGGTTCGTCTAAAAATGAACGTGATGTTCAACTTGAGAACGAACGCGAGGTTCGTTTAAAAAAATGAACGCGAGGTTCGACTGAAAACGAACACAGGGTTCAACTTGAGAACGAACGCGAGGTTCGTTTGAAAAATGAACGTGAGGTTCGACTGAAAATGAACACAGGGTTCAACTTAAGAACGAACGCGAGGTTCGTTTGAATCGAGCGCGAGACTCGCCTGAGAACGAACGCGAGGTTCGACTTAAATTGAGCGCGAGGCTCACCTGAGAACTGAGCGCGAGGCTCACCTTAGAACGAATGTGAAGTTCGTTTAAATTGAGCGCGAGGCTCACCTTAGAACTGAGCGCGAGGCTCACCTTAGAACGAACACGAGGTTCGTTTGATTTGAACGCGATGCTCACTTGATAACAAACACGAAGTTCGTTTGAAGCTTTCAGCTTCGCCAAAATTTGAGGTAACCACCTCCTTAATTTCCGCACGTTTTCACGCACGAACCCTTAGAGGGTTAAATTTGAAACCGTCGTCGCCATTGTTCCCGCACCCAAAGGTCGAAACCCTAGGGTTTCCTAACGCCGCCGTCGCCGTCGAAGTTAAGAGTGAGGCCGCCAGCAACACTTCGCCGGCGAGGAGCACGGGATCAACGACCAAAACACAATAGATCCAAAAGAATTTCTCGATTTTATTTCAAAACAGATCCAGAATCGAAAAAGATGAGTTTTCTTGATCCAGATCCAAGAAAAAATCGTAGAAAAAAATCCAAAAATTTAAAAAATTTTACTGTTCACCGACGATTTTTTATTTACTGTTCATCCGTGAACAAAAAAACTAAATCCAAAACAATTAAGATCAAAAATCCTAATTTTAATCTTAATCTCTTAGAACAAATCAATGTGGCTCTGATACCTCTTGTTAGATCTAATAAAAACTTGAGATCTAAACCATAAAACCATGATTAATTCAAAGAGATTTACAAGAGTCAAAAGAAAAGAGCTGAAGCTTATACCTGAATCCATAGATTAAACTTGAGATGAGTTTTGGATTTTCTAACCTTAGGGTTTCTCTAGTCAAATTTCTCTCTAGATGGGGGTGAAGAGAATTAGAGAATGTAACCCTAGATTAGGGACCATAACCCCTTATTTATAGATGTTATACTTTTACAATTTGACCCCTCATCAAATCACAATTACAACCTGGTATCTGCACATATAACCCCATGACTTATTTAAATACCCATTAACCCAAATTAATTGATCACTTTAGTGGGTTATCCTGAAAGATAACAATACACATTGATTAATCATATGTGCCCACAAATAGATTTATTAGATTAAATCCAACAAAAAATGCCACAACTTCTCTCACCATGACATTCCTAGAAGTCACCAATCCCCCTTTAGATCGTAAAATGGCACAACTTCTCAAAACAACGTCTATTAAGACGTAGTTGCTCCCGACATATTGTAGCATTCATTAATGTGTCCATCCAGAGGGCTCTTTTATGAGCATGTACATCTTCACTCTATGTTATCTCCTTGATGCTAGACCTTCTTCAATGACGGTATGCTCCAACTACCATTATTATGAAAGTCAAAATTATGATAACTAGCTTTTTTCTCATCATCTTCACCTACTTCTTCCCTTACATGTTTCCTTTGACCATGTAAACTATGTTGGTCTAACATTTTCTCCTAAACTGTTTCATTATCAAAATTTAATGTGTAAAACTATACTTATCTAAGAGATAGAATCAGACCATGTAACATAGAGTAAATGTAAAGGAAAAGAATAAAAAATTTAGAATTACTAAATAAAATTATCAAAGACTAAAGATAACAATATGAAACAAAAGTAAATTAATAACAGAGCCAATGATATCAGGTACAAGTTCTTCACTGTGATATCTATCAATGTCTGATATTCACTCATAATTGTTCACAGCCGTTCATTTCAATTATGTTGGTGGATCAATTCCACACAAACTGTTGAAAAATACAAATGACGCTAAGCAAATGTTAGCAAATGCATCTCAATTTTGTAACAGAAGCAGAATATACATTATGCATTTCTTCTTATAATCATAACCAAGTAGAAACAAATACACAAAACAATGTTGTCGCAACAACACATGCATCTGCATCTTATACTAAATCTTAGGATATATCAATGACAATATCATTCAAATGTGGGAATTTGTCCTGTTCACCGAGAATAAAATAGATAAATCATCACTTCTTAAACAACTAAATGACAAGATCATTAATCAGATTAATAACAGATTTAAAGGATTCTTATTGAAACACATAACGCAGTGAAATCAACAACTAGGCATTGAAATAAGAATATAAATTAAAAAGAGCAAACCAATCAAAATTCAAAAAAATAAATAGCAGTTCTCCTAGATATTGGATCTCACCATTGTATTATTGTCGTCGCCGAAGGTGATATTAGTACTTGTGAACCGTCGCTGTTTGGATCATCATCGCCTGTTAGATCTAGGATTCGTCGCCGGTTAGATCTAGGAACTAGGGTTTGATGGATCTAGAGAGAGAGCGATAGCGTTGTCGCCGATTGGATCTAAAATCTAGGGTTTTGATGGAACTGGAGAGAGAGAGAGAGAGAGAGAGAGAGAGAGAGAGAGCAACTGAGAGCTGAAGTGGGGAGAGAGAAATCGCAGCTCGAGAAAAGAAAATGGAGGTGGCAGAGGCTGAAGTGGGAGAGAGATCGCGGGTGAAAAAAAACGCGAAATTGTAAATGATAGGGAATAGGATAAGATTTAGAATTCTGGGTTTATTACCGATTTACAATGCTAATGGATTTGGCCCAATATCCAGGATTCAAATTCATTTGAATCTAAACAATGTAATTGGCCCAATTACGATATTTAAAATGAAATACGAGTTTCCAAACAGGCTGTAAAAGAATTTGAATCTCTTCTTTTACCTCCATTATCATTACACCTAAAAAAATTCACAGAATGAGATTTGTGTGTAGTTCAGAAATTACATAGTCGCAAACATCTTATAATACTAAAAGAAACTCCATTATCACTATACCAAAATAATTGACGTGTTGAGATTTGCTGGATGTTTAGAAACTATGGTAAAATGTGCTATAGTAAAATGTGCAAAACATAGTCGCAAACATCTTATAGAACTGAAAGAAACTTCCTATTCAATTGAACTTTAGCAAGAATCTGCACAATTTTTTTTCCTCATAATGTCTGAGGTATGAACCCCTTCTAGTTACTTCTAGAAATTTCTAAAATTAGGAATTACCTCCAACCTCTTCCACAATTTGATCATTGTAATATAAAAACGAGAACATTTAGAAAAGATAATGCAAATAAAACTATCAGATCACTTGCATTAAAATGCTAGTTACCAAATACAAAACTTAGGCCACAGTACCAACAGCAATAACAGGTCGCACTAATTAACTGCTCAAAACAAGCATTATTCAAGAAACCCAGAAGCATAACAAAATCCTTATCCAAATCAAACCAAGCTTCGGCTTCAAGCGACCCTGACTTGCACAGTCTTTGGCTTCTTAGGCTCCGGCGGCGGCTTCTTCATCACCGTCACGGTCAACACCCCATCCTTACACTCCGCCGTGACCCTCTCCAAGTCCGCATTCTCCGGCAACCTGAACTTCCTCATAAACTTCCCCATCCTCCTTTCCATCCTCAAATACTTCCCCTCTCCCTCCTCCTCCTCCCCTTCCCTCTTCCTCTCTCCGCTTATGACCAGCACATTGTCGTCCTCGATCTGCACCTTGATCTCCCCCGATTTGACGCCGGGCATGTCGACCACGAAGGAGTAGGCGGCCGGGAGCTCCTTGACGTCGAGAGGGGTTGATGCCATTGCACGGGCGTCGCGCACGTAGGTGCCAGTCGGGGTGTGGACGGACCTCTCGGTTTCGTCGGGGACGTCGGCGATTAGGTGGTGGAGGGTCGAGAGGAGGGGGTTCTCCAAGTCAAACATTCGAACATCCATTGCAGATTTTTGATGAGATTGAAAATGTTGGGGTCCGGATTGAGATGGAGATGCGGGGAATTGTGAGGAATTTATAGGTGGAGGAGACGCTGGTTTTGGGCTTCTTGCGAAGTTCGAGAGAGGTGTGGAGTTCGATACTTCCAGAAAGGTCGAGAATTGATAGCAGCCTCTGGCGATTTCTCGAAGCGGTAGGAGCATTTTAAACCAAATTACAAGAATGTCCTTGCCCTGATTTAAAAAAAAAAAAATACAATATGGACTTAAATTAACGTTTTAACGGGACAATTCGAAATTCTAAAAAACAAGTTAATCGCAGAATATTATTGAAATTAATGTACCAAGACGACATCAAATTTCGGGAAAAAAAACCAATTTAATCGCATAATATTACGGAAAGCCCACGACTTCGGTACACTAAAAAGTATTTTAACTATAAGTTTAATATTTAATAAAATGATTATTTCCCTTTAAAGTATTGGTGAATTTTTAAATTTCCCCCTAGAAGTTTAATATAAGGGGGCCACATTATTAAAAAAACATAAGCAGTAAGTTAGGAGAATTACCGTAGTTTCACATGTTAGGCCACTGGTTGATGTGAAAATAAATTACAGCAAATATTGCATGCGTCATTTTTTGCAGAAATCAAATCTAAATTTTAATGTTTAGATATCTACAATTATACTATAAAAATGTATTTTTATATACAAGTTCAGTGTTTGATTAAAAACAATTAGTCAAAGGCTATAATTTTTTGTCGTATAAGGAAACTTAGATGTAGATGGTTTTACTGTTTGCATTTAAAAAGATTTCTTTGATTAGGTAGAATTTTTTTTTTTTGAATTCTATAAAGTCTCCTCCGGTCAAATTGACTATAGCATTTGCTGCAATTTTTCTACAAAATATAAGTCCATTTACCGTTCCTAATTGTAAAGTTGTGAATGAAGTAATATATTTACAAATTCGATTGTTCTATTTACATTTACAACTTCATTTTCATCCAACCAAACAGTCCCATAAACTTGCACAAGATTGCGTTAAAATGGTTGACAAATAAACAATAGCTAACAAATGTGTAAAGATTAATGAATATTGGTTGTTAGATAGGACTTTTTTTTTCTTTTTGCATGCCTTTCAAATGATAAGATATATTTTCTATTTGGAAAAAATATTCTAAATAATATTTTGCCTTTTATGTTTAAGAGGGAATGGGGTTTCTCAATTTGTGAAAATATAACGGTTTACTACTAAAGAAAATAAAATCAAACTTTCAAGATTAAAGAACAACTTCTCTCAAGGCCCTCGTGCAAGTTTATTGTCCAAGAATAGATCACATATTATTTCTTGACGTAGTAAGGCAACAACTCTTTAAACTTAATCACTCTAATCATTACACCAAAATTTTAAATTGGATAAATGATTATATTTTTCTATTCTCACAATGTGGGCCCCACAATTTAGAAATCCTTTTGATGGGTAGAAACCTGAACAAGTAGCCGTGTCAATTTTCTGATGATATTTATACTTAGACTACTGTGATACTATCTTAATGTTAATTTCTCTAAGCATTACACCAAAACTCTAAAGTTACAATAAAGATTCAGAATTATATTTTTATGCTCTAACAACGACAACTTTATCCTTCAGAATTCAACCATCCACACTCATCCACACTCCTATAAGAATGCACACAATAGTAAACGCAAGAGTTAAGATTCTCAATGAAACAGAATAATATTACGTATCCACATTCCTAAACCAAATTGCAAATTTTGCCTAGCGTTTAATCGATCTTCTTTTTTTTAAAGAGAGATGTTAAGTCATTTATCATTTTAAATATAACACACATCTCTGTCTTATATTCGATACCTCTTACCATTCCTCTGGTTCTCACAAACTGTGTTTTAACCAACAGGAGGAGTCTGGTTCTCACAAACTGTGTTTTAACCAACAGGAGGAGTCTTGCCAGGATCAAAAGAACCACGCAAAAGAAAAAATCAACATAATTCGTCAACCACCATTCCCCCTCCATTTTTAACACTTGCACATTTCACACAACGCCCACTTCGTCCGCTAGCAGTACAGACTCCTGGCAGGTGATCTGCGTTTGGGTGTCGACATATGGAATTAAGATATCGTTCTCTATGGTCCGGACTTCACAATTCCAATGAAACAATGAAGATACATCTTCTTGTTTAAAGAAACGAAGAGAAAATTTACGCCAGTGCGTTAATCTAATCACTCCAAAACAGGGCTCAAGCAGAGAAACATATGAACGCACAACAAAACATTCGGCGAATATCTTACGAAATCATCTCTTATTAGCTCATCCAGCACCAGAACTTAGGCTTGTTCATACTCCCAACAACCACACACATTCATCACACAACAGCCATATAGACCATGATCAACACAAAAACGAACAGTCCACACCCGCACAAACCTCAGACCCGGACTCACAATATTTCAACACGCGAACAGGAAATGCACCGGGCTTTCAGCCAGAGATTTCAATAGCCTTCACCTCAGGCTTCTTAACTTCCTCCTTGGGCACGGTCACAGTCAGCACGCCGTCCTCCATCGCGGCCCTCACCTGATCCACCTTGGCATTCTCAGGCAGCCTGAACCTCCTCAAGAACCTGCCGCTGCTCCTCTCGACCCTGTGCCACCTGTCATTCTTCTCCTCGTGCTCCTTGCTCCGCTCTCCGCTGATCTGCAGAACCCTTCCTTCCTCGACCTCCACCTTGACCTCTTCCTTCTTCATCCCGGGGAGATCGGCCTTGAAAACGTGGGCCTCGGGCGTCTCTTTCCAGTCAATGCGAGTGTTGGTGAAGGCAGAGGTCTCGCTGAGCGCACCACCGAGCCGAGAAGAATCAAACAGAGAGCGAGAAGAGTCGAAAGGCCAGCCTTGAAACGGATCCCAGACGTCGAGGGAGAAGGGATCGAAGACGTTGCTCCTCTGACCGAAGATTTGCGGGATGAGAGCCATCTCTCTGCAGAAAATTGTCTCAAAGCCTTACCGGATGACGGAAATTTTCTTTCGTCTCAATTTGGTGGAATCAGTGCGCTGCTTCTCTGCAATATAATGAAGAGAGAGCGCGGCAGACAAACTTATTTATTTATCAAGTTGGAAGGGTCTGGAGATATCTAGCTGCTTCCAGCCACTTAAAAAAAAAAGTGAAGTAAAGCTCGAGGGGGACCTGAAAAAGTTCCAGATGGTTGTATCTAGAGACAACAAGAGAGTTCGAGGACATTTTTTAGCAGATCGATTAAGCGCATAATAGCACATGGGCCAACTTAAATAGCAGGCTGATTGAATAAGGAACAAAACTAATCAGTTTTTTTCTGAAAAAAGAAAAATATAATAAGGCTCGGAATCAAACCCAAAATCATTGGAGCCCTATTGAATCCTCCCCACTATTCAGATTATCCGGGATAAAGCTTAAGCAGATATTCTATATATGTTGGAAAATATGATATACTAACCAAAATTTATAAATAAACTATTGGACTAGTCACGTGAAATGTTGCATGTCGGAGTTCTCGACTTGTTTATCATTTTAACTCTCTTGTTCTAGTGAATAGTTTATTTTCAATTGTTACGGGAGCTCAAGTTGGGCCTATATGCATTAGGTCAGATTGATTAAATCTTACTGAAATAGACTTGAGGAACCTAAGGAAAATTATCCCTTATTAAAAGGGAATTGGTTCGGGAAGAAACCTGGTATAGCTAAAAAGATTCGGATCCTCTCCACTATCTAAAAAGTAGTGGAGAGATCACTACATAATCACAACCATTAATTATCTAGTTGGTGGTTATGATTTTTTCTTTGAGTGCAAATTGGGAATGAGTGCAATACACGGGGCTATGGTGAGTGTTAGATTTAGATTGTATCATGACCGCCTACTAAGTAATTAACGATTGAGATTAAAAGTAGTGGTCTCTCCACTATTTTTTTGTAGTGGAGAGGATCCAAATCCTAGCTAAAAAGCCGAGAGCAAGAATTGTTCTTGCACGCATATTGAGGAGAGGGGAGATGAAGAGTAAATAAAAGTTAATTTTTGGATTGCTTGATTGTCCAATTGCAGTGACTCAAATATCAACTTCTTCAGAACGATGACGTTGTCAATAGTACGATGTTAATTTCTTCGCAAGTATTGAGGATTTGTGTTGATATGGGATTTAGAGTTTTGATGCCCTAGAAGTAATATTGTATTTTCTCTTGTGATTTAATCCTCAAGTTCTAATGCAGCTTTTGTCAAGCGCCTACCATCACTGAAAGCACAGCCGCACATTTTTGACAAGAGCACCCACCTTTTGACAATTGAAAAAGAAAACAAAAGAGTGGGCGCCCACCTTTTCTGCGAGCATTGTGTTACTAGTAAGCAGCATCGGCTAAAGTTCAACACATCGAGTTCTAGAAGCAAGGCTATTCTGGAACTGGTTCATTCCGATGTATGGCAAGCACCAGTTACATCCTTAGGAGGAGCAAAGTACTTTGTGTCCTTTATTGATGATTACTCCAAGAGATATTGGGTGTATTCTATCAAGAAGGCGGATGTGTTCTCAATCTTTAAAGCCTACAAAGCGCGGGTCGAGCTTGAATCTGAGAAAAAGATCAAGTGCTTGAGGTCAGATAATGGAGGAGAATACACAGACGGTGAATTCCTAGCATTCTGCAAGCATGAAGGCATCAAAAGACAATTCAGCATTGCTTATACTCCTCAACAAAATGGAGTGGTGGAGCGGATGAACAGAACTCTGTTGGAAAGAACAAGAGCTATGTTGGCAACTGCAAATATGGATAAAGTCTTTTGGACGGAAGCAGTAAAAACTGCCTGCTATGTGGTGAATCGATCTCCATCAACTACAATACAATTGAAGACGCCGATGGAGATGTGGACTAGCAAGCCAGCTGATTATTCCAACCTCCATATATTTGGATGTCCAGTATACGTAATGTACAATGCCCAAGAAATTACAAAGCTGGATTCAAAATCCAGAAAATACATATTATTGGGGTATGCTGATGGAGTAAAGGGGTATCGCCTGTGGGATCCCACTGCCCGCAAGGTTATCATCAGCAGAGATGTTATCTTTATAGAGAATCAACTACAAAGTGAAGAGAACGAAAGCAGTTCGAGGAAGGACTCAGAGACTGTAGCTGTTCAGGTAGAAGATAATCCGAATTCTTCTGAAGCGACACCGGAGCATGATGTACAAGAACCGGTCGAGTCCGAGGCTCCAGAAGTTCGAAGGTCAACTCGTAAGAGAAGACCACCGACTTGGCACTCGGAGTATATTACGGAGAGTAATGTTGCATACTGTCTTCTAACAGAAGATGGAGAGCCATCAACTTTTCATGAAGCTATAAATAACACAGATGCATCTTTGTGGATGGCAGCAATGCAGGAAGAAATTGAAACTCTCCATAAGAACAAGACTTGGGAACTTGTTTCACTGCCACAAGGAAGAAAGACCATTGAAAACAAATGGGTCTACAAGATCAAGCGAAACGGCGATGATCAGGTGGAGCGATATCGTGCTAGATTGGTGGTAAAAGGATATGCTCAGAAAGAATGTATTGATTTTAATGAAATATTTTTTTCATGTAGTTCGACTTACAACAGTCCGAATAGTCCTGGCTATGAGCGCTATATTTGACTTACATCTAGAGCAACTAGATGTGAAAACAGCATTTCTTCATGGAGATCTTGAAGAAAAAATTTACATGCTCCAACCAGAAGGTTTTGAAGAAAAAGGAAAAGAGAACTTGGTTTGCAGATTGAACAAATCTCTATACGGTCTAAAGCAGGCGCCGAGGTGTTAGTATAAGAGATTTGATTCATTCATCTTAAGCCTTGGATACAACAGACTTAATTCAGACCCTTGTGCATATTTCAAGAGGTTTGATAAAAATAATTTTGTTATCTTATTATTGTATGTTGACGACATGTTGGTTGCAGGCCCCAACAAAGATCGTATGCAAGAATTAAAGGCTCAGTTAGCTAGGGAATTTAAAATGAAAGATTTAGGATCTGCAAATAAGATTCTAGGGATGTAAATTTACCGAGACAGAATTAATAGGAAGATTTGGCTTTCTCAGAAGAATTACTTGAACAAAATCTTGCGACGCTTTAACATGCAAGATTGTAAGCCAATTTCTACCCCACTTACTGTTAATTTCAAGTTATCCTCCAGTATGAGTCCTAGAAGTGAAGAAGATAGGATGAAGATGTCTCGAGTACCGTATGCATCAGCAGTGGGAAGCTTAATGTTCGCGATGATTTGTACAAGACCAGACATTGCACAAGCAGTGGGAGTGGTTAGTCGATACATAGCGAATCCTGGTAAAGAGCATTGAAATACTATAAAGAGGGTCCTAAGATACATTAAGGGAACCTCAAATGTTGTATTATATTATGAGGGATCAGATTTTATTGTTAGTGGATATGTTGATTCTGATTATGCAGGTGATCGTGATAATAGCAAATCCACCACATGCTATGTGTTTACACTTGCTGGCGGAGCTGTAAGCTGGGTTTCAAAACTACAGTCAACTGTGGCTACTTCAACAACAGAAGCAGAGTATGTAGCATCTACACAAGCTAGTAAAGAGGCGATGTGGTTGAAGATGGTGCTGGAAGAACTCGACCATGAACAAAAGAAGATTTTTCTATTTTGTGACAGTCAGAGTGCTTTGCATTTGGTAAGAAATCCAGTCTTTCATTCAAAGACCAAACACATTCGAGTTCAGTATCACTTCGTTCGTGAGAAAGTGGAAGAAGAAACAGTGGATATGCAGAAAATTCAGACCAAAGACAACCTAGCTGATTTTTTTTGACAAAAGCAGTTAATACGTATAAATTTATTTGGTGTCGATCCTCCTATGGTCTGTCGGAGACGTAAGCAACATGAAGATGGTAAGATAGAAAGAATGATGTGAAGATATGATTTATGCTCAATCAAATCTTCAAGTGGGAGATTGTCAGGCGCCAACCATCACCGAAAGCATAGCCGCACATTTTTGACAAGAGCACCCACATTTTGACAATTGAAAAAGAACAAAAAAGTGGGCCCCACAGTATAGTAATTTATTATTATTTTATTATGCATAGTATTTTTTCAAATCCTATAAATAGGCTCCAAATCCTTAAGAAAAAATTCATCCCAGAAACAACTTCTTATATAGAAGAGTGAGAGAGAAAAAATAGAGAGAGTTTCTCCTTGTAAAGATAGAAAGTTTGTAACTCTAGAGTTTTTTTCCTCATAGTGGATTCTTCTATCCTTGCCCGTGGACGTAGGTAATCAAGTGGCGAACCACATAAATCTGTGTGTCTAATTTTTTATCTCTACTTTTGCTATTCTATTGCTGCGACCCTGCTCTATTGGGCCCCGGGTTTGTCCCAACAGCTTTGAGCACTTGCACTCTTGATTCATAGCGGATTATTTTTCTCTGGATTGCTATGTGGATATAGACATGATTTGCTGAACCACATTAAATCTTGGTATTTATTTGCCTGTGATATTTTCGTTGGTGTCGTTATTTATTTTATGTGTTTAATTCAACATATTAAACTTCATTAAATTCCTAACAAGTGGTATCAGAGTCCTGATTTGAGGGTGTGTCTTAAGGTGGATAAGATAGAGAGTTTCAGCACAATGATAAAATTAGCTGGTTCCAATTGGAAAGCATGAAAGTCTAAGATGGAGTATATTCTTTCTTGCAATGATTTACATAATTTTATTGAGGGAGATGAAGCCAAGCCCAAAACGATATCGGGCAAAGAATAAGAGAAACAACACAGAATGACAATCGATTATATTCGAATGTGAATCAATGTTAGTGTGTTTCAACATATGTTGTGCGAGATTAACGTGAAGTCTTTATGGAAGAAGCTTGAGGATCTATATAAGTAGAAGTTCGCAGGGACCAATGTGTTCATTATGTGGCGGTTGATGAATGAGCCTCTATAGTTTAAAGCAAGCACCCAAGCAGTGGTAAAAGAAATTTGACTTTGTCATATTATGTAATGGCTACTAGAGGACAATTGCAGGTTCTTGTATATATTTTTGGAGATTTTTAGATGCTAGTTTCATAATCCTCTTGTTTTATGTGAATGATATGCTGATTGTTGGTCAGGAGAGTATGTTGATTAGTGTGTTGGAGGAGTTATTTAAATTCTTTGACATAAAGAATGTGAGATCGACACACAATGGATTCTTAGTATGGAGATTTCTTATGACAGAAAAGCCAGGAAGATGTAGTTATCACGAAACAAATATGTTGAAAGGTTGCTTGATAGATTCAACATTAAAAATGTCAAAACAGTTAGTACTCCTATTGCAGATCACTTGAAGCTTAGCAAGAAGTTATGTCAAGCTATAGAAAAGTAAAAGAGTGAGATGGAAGTATATTCCTTGCTCTTTCGTTATAGAGAGTATGATGTATGTTATGGTTTGTAGTAGACCGAATATTGCTTATGTAGTTAGCGTTGTGAACAAATTTCTTTCTAATCTAGAAAAAGTACATTGGGAAGGCATGAAGTGGATCTTTTGAAAGGTAGCTCCAAATTGTATTTGAGTCATGGAGGTTTCAATCAGTAGTACAAGATTTTGTAGATACGGATATGATAGGTGATCTCAACCACAGAAAGTCTAACTTAGGTGCGTTGTTCACTTTTGTCAGGGGGGTAATGCCTTAGCAGTCCAGGTTGAAAAATGCGTTGTTTTGTCTACAACAGAGACAAAATATATTACAGCTATAAAAACAGATAAATAGATGGTTTGATTGAGAAGATTTCTTTAGGAGTTAGGCTTGCAACAGAATGAATATCAAGTTTTTATTAGCAGTCAAAGTGCTCTTGATTTGAGTAAAAATTCTACATTCCACTCTAAAACAAAGTATATCAATATAAGGTATTATTTGCTTAAAGAAACTATTGAGAAGGAAAAGCTGAAACTACAGAAGATTCACATTAACAAGAATTCAACAAATTTTTAAACAAAGATTGTTCCCAAAGAGAAGATAGAGTTGTGTCAACAATTGGCCAGCATGGATCCCCAGTGAAGACATAGATTAGCATAACTTTACATTGGGCTGGATGGGGAAATTGCTATGGGTCCAATCCAAGTCGGGCTCACATGCATTAGGGTATTTGAGGTGTCTATTTGTAATAAGAACAAACTTGAGGGACCCAAGGAAAATTATCCCTTATTAAAAGTGAATTTGTTCGCAAAGAAACCCTATATAGCAAACGGAAAAAACGGAATGCACAAATGGTTTATGCACACATATTGAGGAGAGAGAAAGGAAAAGAGAGAAAGATAAAAAAGTATTTTTGAATTGCTCAGTTTTCTAATTGCATTGATTCAAATTTCATCTTCTTGACAATGATGACGCTGTCAAGAATGCAGTGTTAGCTTCTCTCTGGGTGTAGGGGTAATATTATGTTTTCTCTCGTAATTTAAAGATCAAGTTTGGATATAGTTTTGAGGACTTGCACTATTGCTTATTACCCCATAAACGTAGCCACAATTTACCAAACCACGTTAAATCTCGGTCTTGCATGTGATATTTTCGTTGGTGCAGTTATTTTTTTATATGTTTAATTCCATAGATTAAACTCCATAAAATTCCCAACAATTTTTAGCCCAAGCACTTTAACTAAATAAATTTTCAAAATTTTTAGTTGACTTCCAACCGACCAAACATGAATCCTAGTGGAGCTATTGACTAAGCCAAGTGGAAAATATCATTTCCCCCAATCCAGAGGTCCTTTACCCAGGATAGCCCGACTAGATGGAGTCAACTAGTCTACCTAGACCTACTCACGACACTCACAATCTCAGAATATTATCTTTTTTGATCAACCATTTGCACTATTGGTAAAATTCGAACTTTATGTTAGAGATTTTATTTTGTTTCCTTAGAATGAAATGTTAGGATCTTATGAGATTTGTTTTTTTATCTTATTTTCTTAAGAGCCATCTTTTATTTTCTTTAAATAAAGGTGTAAGCCTCTATGAAAAAGCATAAACTAATGAGTAGAAATTTGAGTTACGAAAGTTCTCTATAGCATGTGAATTGCAAAGTTTTAACATGTGTGGTGCCAGGGTGAGGCTCTTAGGTGTACAACCAAGTTATCTACTTGAAAACTCTTTCCTTTGTTTCTATTCCTTAGATCAAATCCCACTTACAACCTCAATCTTCAAATCCACAAATCCTAAAGACCCTAATCCTCAAAAGATTCCCCCTAAAGAAAAGGGCAAAAAATCCCCTAGAAAGTAATTGTACATGGCTAAACAATTACCACTCATTTGCTAGTAGCTTGGTTACGGTTATTTGCCTTCATTTCAACATCCCAGTCCTCAGACCTCTTTGTCAACTAGATTCATTCATGCCCGAGCTTCGATGAGGCTCAATCAGCTCTCATGATTCGATCGTATATCACCGCCACCAGATCTCTTCTGTTCAACCCTTAATAAGTTGTGATCTCCCTCGACCAAGGCGTTACCATGCAACTCTGAAAAGTTATCGATGACGACTTCAGAATCTACCCACTTCATCTTTTAGATTTCGTTCAGATTTGAGTACTCACCAAAATTCACAACATCAAGAACACCGTACTTTCTAATTGAATCCGAATTGACGTTAAGCTTTCTATTTTTAAATCTTAAACCTTGCCCCAATCCGCATACAAGTAAGTCCTTTCTACCCATCAGAATGGTAAGTACGTAGCATCCAAAAAACACTATGAGCCAATCAATCCCTAAGACCCTTCCATCAAGTTAGTCCTCTATAACTTTCTTTATAATGCCATCTAATTTGTTGTATAAATGTCTAACCGAACTATAAAAATCCACCGAGCAACGTCCTTACTCCACTCAAAAAACAAAGGCAACTTGAATAAAAGCAATGACCCCCGCCCAAGAACACGTTCAAAGCACCAAACAGTGATGACGCAATGAGCATCAGCTTACTCAGAGACACGTTGCATTACAAACACCAGCATACAGATATTGGTGCGAAAATGTAAAATCAATGGACGAGACAATTAATCCAGCTAAGAACAGGCTAAGCGCTTAGCATTCAAACCGCAGAACTTAAAACGCCTCAATTAAAACTTTCAACAAACGCAACGCAGGACGCACACTCACTACACATAGAGACCCTACGTCACACAGACTCGAGACGCTAGACGCTCACACAAACCTTGCACCAGACTCGCAGCATCCCAAAAGGAACTCAGAATTAAAACCAAGCAAAGGATTCTACTGACTTTCTAGCCAGAAATTTCAATGGCTTTCACCTCGGGCTTCTTGACTTCCTCCTTCGGCACGGTCACCGTGAGCACGCCGTTCTCCATCGTCGCCTTCACCTGATCCACCTTAGCGTTCCCCGGCAGCCTGAACCTCCTCAGGAACTTGCCGCTGCTCCTCTCGACCCTGTGCCACCTGTCATTCTTCTCCTCTTGCTCCTTGCTCCGCTCTCCGCTGATCTGCAGAACCCTTCCTTCCTCGACCTCAACCTTCACCTCCTCCTTCTTCATCCCCGGGAGGTCGGCCTTGAAGACGTGGGCCTCGGGCGTCTCTTTCCAGTCGATGCGGGTGTTGGCGAAGGCAGAGGTCTCGCTCAGAGCGCCGCCGCTGGCACCGGAACGATCGGCTAGCGAGCGAGGAGAGTCGAAAGGCCAGCCCTGAAAAGGGTCCCAGACGTCGAGGGAGAAGGGGTCGAAGGCGTTGCTCCCCTGGCCGAAGATTCGAGGGATCAGAGCCATTTCTGTAGAAGAGAAATCGTCAAAAGCTAGAGAGCTGACGACACGAGCTTTTATTTCGCCTTTGGGAAATAGACAGCAACTTGCTTTCGCGACTCGACGAAGAAACAAAAGAGGTGTTCCCATTTATATAGTTTTGAGGTGGAAGGATCTCGAAATACGCAATACTGGAAGGGACCTGAATGTTCGAGAGAGAATGCATCCAAGAGAGAATCGAGCCCATAACGCTCACAAAACAAGCTGGTTAGCAGGCCATTTAAGTGGGCAGTGCGTTGCAACCGGCCCGCTCCAAATGGAAAGTAGTAAAATTAAACCAAATTTCCATGGGGAATAAAAAGAAGGAAAAATTGCTTTAAGGCCCCAAAATTGAAAATACAATGTGGCCCAGCCCCCTGTACTTTGGCCTATATGGCTTTGCCCTTAAAAATTTGAAAAATTGTATCTGAGCCCTAAAAGCAATTCTCTCACACGTATTTGCACCCAGCCTCCCTAAAATACCCCCGCCTTCAACTCCGT
>BQKN01060890.1:19518-32328 GCA_022839385.1 Asparagus kiusianus | reverse complement strand
GCTCGTGCGCGCCATTAAACGCGTGCACGTCAAACCAGCTCGTACGCATCGGTCAACGTGCGTACGTCAAATCAGCTCGTGCGCGCCGGTCAACGCGCGTACGTCAAATCATCTCGTGCACGTCGGTCAGCGCGTGGACGTCAAATCATCTCGTGCGTGTCGGTCAAACGCGTGCACGTCAAATCATCTCGTGCGCGTCGGTCAATCACGTGCACGTCAACCAGCTCGTGCACGTCGGTCAACGCGCGCACGCCAATTAGTCCGCACGCATCGATCAACACGCGTATATTAACTAAAGCGCGTTCGACGATCGGTCTTGAGGCGAAGCATACAAGTCAACAAATCGGCCAAAAACGCGAAAAGAGCAGATCTCGGAAGAGAAGAAACATAAAAGAATAAGTCGGCAAAACCGCGCGAGCGCAAGACGGAATAAACCGACCCGCGCAAGCGCGGGTCGAATCTGATCCGACCCGCGCAAGCGCGGGTCGAATCTGATCCGATCCGCACAAGTGCAGGTCGGATCAATCCGACCCGCACAAGTGCAGGTCGGACCTGATCCGACCCGCACAAGTGCGGGTCGGATCAATCCGACCCGCACAAGGGCAGGTCGGATCTGATCCGACCTGCGCAAGCGCAGGTCGGACTGATCCGACCCGCAGCGTGCAGTCCGGAACCTGAAACGCGTTTTAACGCTTTTTAAGTTGTTTTCACAGGATTTATCTGTTCCAGGGGTTCCCAACTGACTTGATATCATCCCCAAACGTGGTTAGGCTATTGTTAACTGAAGATAGAGCCAAATCACTTGTTCTCATCCAAAATAACCGCATCCGGGGCCTATAAATATGAGCCAAAGGCCTCCATTTTCGGGGCGGAGTTATTATCAAGACGTGGAGGTGCTGCTGGATTGAGGAGTTAAGGAACACGAATTTCAGCGAAGGCAAATCAGATCCTGACGAACTTCGGCATAAAGAAGGAGCTATTCGAAGGATCTGAACCCCGTCCGTCCGTCCCTTGAGATTAGGCTTGGTCTTAATCTCGAGAAGAGCCCTGATTTCGCTTGATCGATTTCAGCGCTTCAAATCAAACATTCCCCCGGTGAAGGCGAAGCTCTGCCCAATTTTCCATCAACCGGATCCAGATCTAAGGTGGTCCACGGATAAACCCCGGCACAGGCAAAGACACCCACGCAAGCAGAAGACCGATAAACGATCTCCCTGCGTTTGTTTGATAAAGTTGTAAAATTGTTTTATTTTCATTGTGTAAGGAGATCTTATAAAAAGATCAACTTTATATTTTATTCGAGTTTATTGTAATGACTAAAGTTGTAATAGATTCGATAGCAATGAAAACAGCAATTTTTGACGCAAACAAAAGCCAGAGACAGAGTGCGAGAGGGAGAGAGGAGAGAGAGAGCGCCTCGATAGTAGCGGAGTGGGCGGAACCGTTACCAACGCACAGAGTGGGCGGGAAGGGTAGATTTAGGATTCTGAGAATTGAGTGAGCTGGAGGGGCTGAAATGAACATTTGGAGTGTATTTTGGGTTTATACCAAATATTAAAAGTACAGGGGGCTGTGCCACATTGTTTTTCCAAATTTGGGGCCTTGAAGCAATTTTTCCTAAAAGGAAACAATGATTACGATTTATAAGCTAGGGCGTTGTAGTTAAGAAATGTGGTAATAATAAGTAGAACAATTAAATTCCATTTTAAGGTATTCTATTTTATAAAAATATAATATATCATTGAAAGTAAGTATGAAAATATATATGAAGTTTTGTTTATCATTTTCTTACTGCTGTCATATTAAATCATTTTGTAATTTTCAGTTCAAACTGTTGGATAGTGGATTCCTAATCTATTTTGGTAACATAAGGTTATTAGGATTTCTAATCTATTTTGGTAATATGAGGTTATTAGGATTCCTAATCTATTTTGGTAATAGGTTATTAAGATTCCTAATTTGATTTGGATTTTGGTTTAGAATTCCTAGTATGTTTATGATTTTAGGATATCTATATATATAGAACAAGTGGAAGAGAGAATTTGAAAAAGCAAAATGGGGATATTTGGAGCACAGAAAAGAGGTATTTTCTGAGCTATTTGTTTAGGGTTTTGTTTGGAGAGATTAAGAGCTTGTTGGTGAGATTAGTTTGTTCCTTCGAGTGAGTTGTAATCTCAGTTTGTACTCTTTCTCTATTAGTGAAAACCCCATCTCCTTTCTTACCCCGTGGACATAGGCAACTTGCCGAATCACGTTAAACTTTTGTGTTTGAGTTTGTGCCGTTATATTTGGATTGTTTAGCCTTCAATCTCGACGTTTTGGTTTTTGGCTTCCGCCGTGCTCAACAAGTGGTATCAGAGCTCGGGCTACGCTTGGGCTATTTGGAGGAGTAGATCGATTTGGGAAGCTCGTCTAGGGTTTCAGTTGGTGAGAAAGGTTGGATCTTTTCGGTAAAGCTTCTTTTTTTCTCAGTTTTGGATCTATTCTTCGTTTGTTTCCGCATTAGTTGTTGGTGTGTTGAGGATTATGGCCGAGAAAGAGGGAGTTGAGGGTAGTTCTTCAGGTGAGAAGATTGTCCAAAGTTTGAGTATCCACTCGTTGAAGATTGACGTGGAGAAGTTCAATGGCACTAACAATTTTGGACTTTGGCGATGCGAAGTCTTGGATGCGCTCAATGCGCAGAATTTGAAAGATACGTTAGAGTTGGACGGGAAACCGGACAACATTGATGAGAAAGTTTGGAAAAAGATGAATCGGATAGCGTGTGGTATGATTAGATCTTGTCTCACTCAAGATCTAAAGTATGATGTGATGAATGAGACTTCTGCGAAGAAGATTTAGGAGGTTCTAAAGAGCAAGTACTTGACGAAGAGCGTCGCTGCAGCACAAAATGTCACACTTCAAGGGGCTGAACCACATGGGGAATACTAGGAGGGGCTGCAGCACATGAAGTTCCCATTTTTGGGGCCTGGACACATTTTTCCCTTTTTTTTAAGTTTACCCATTTTTTGTAATTTTTTGACATTTCACTTTAATTTTGAATTTTTTTACCTTATAAATAATAAAATAACTCCCACCATATTTCTGAATACCGTTTTTACACATTTACATTTTTCAAACTATATATGATCTTAAACTGATTCAAGTTTTCTAAACTTTCTAATTTTCCAAACTATATACGCAACTTAGGTTGTAATCATTTCTGACTACTTATATATTATTACTATTTTATTTTATATTTTTTTGTTATATTATTTTTGGTATATTAAACAAATCCGTACATCAAGCCTGAAATTAGTAATAAATAAATAAATAAATAATACACCGAATACCAAAACAACGGCCTACTCTTCCCGAAGCTTCCATCTTGACCGCCAAGAAACCAATAGCTAGAATCCCCAAGAACTTTCCAGGCTCCCGCTCTCTATAAATTGCGCCCCCCTCCGTCGGTCTCCAACGTACGCCGTCTGATCTGTAAAATTTCCAGCTCACGGGAGAAATGCCGTCTCGATCCACCGGCACCATAACCCAGGACTGGGAGCCAGTAGTCCTCAGCCGCCGCAAGCCGAAGGCCGCCGACCTCCGCGACCCGAAAGCCGTCAACAACGCCATCCGCTCCGGGGCCCGCGTCGAGACCGTGAAGAAGTTCGACGCGGGGTCCAACAGGAAGTCCTCGTCGGCGGCGTCGCAGCCCGCGGTGTACGCTCGGAAGCTGGACGAGCAGACGGAGCCCGCCGCGCTCGGGCGGGTCCCGGCGGAGGTGCGGGCGGCGATACAGAAGGCGAGGGCGGGGAAGGGGATGAGCCAGGCCGAGCTGGCGAAGGCGATCAACGAGAGGGTGCAGGTCGTGCAGGAGTACGAGAATGGGAAGGCGGTGATGAACCAGGCGGTGGTTGCGAAGATGGAGAGGGCGCTGGGGGCGAAGCTCAGGGGGAAGAAATAGTTGTGAGCGATGACGTACGGGTCTGGTGTTTGTAGATAATCGGGTAATCGGTTGCTTCTTGTTTCGGTTTGTGTCTGTGATTGGTGTCGTAATCAGACGATCTGCAGAAAATCTGTAGCAAGATATGTTTCTTGGGTTTTGAGTGGAACAAATCAAACAATATATATGCTGCCTAAATTGAAGTTTCTCTTATATAAATTTTGAGCAGTTTGAGAACGAAATTGTCACGTTAGAATCTCAATTGTGCAGGGGTGGTGAGAAGTTCCTCTTTTCTACTCTTCCCTGGAGAAAATTATTATTCGTGAGAGGTAGCTTGGTATTTTGAAGAGAGATTTTGTACATTTCATCCCTGTTTAAATGCGCCTTCTCTCTCAAAAATCAAGAAAAATTAAACCTATATAATTACATTTACGGCCAAGTCTACCTAACACAAAATTTACAACCAATCTAAAATTAAAAATGCTAAAAACACTTGAATAGATATTAATTTTTAAAACACGAACTACTGAAAAATGTTGTAAGTATCAATTAATAATTCTTTGTTCGTTCTTCCTTATTGTGAATGTGCTTCCTTACTATATAAAAGAGTACTCTTGAATCACAAACTCTCGATGCAATAAGTTTAAAACATCACACATCACACGCTGGAATCTATAAGAAACCTATCATCTAACCTATCATCTAACCTAACTATCCATAATAAGTAACTCTTAATCTTTGTTAGTCCTAACCCTCAATTCCAATAGGCTTTGGTACGTTGTAAAAGTTCAAATTAAAACAAAAAATCAAAGTTAAAGCTTAGAAAATATGGAAGACCTTACAGCTATTTTGTTAAATAAATTTTATTTCAATGAATATAAACATAGCTCGATGAAGAAACGGTGTAGATGATGAATCTAAGGACAACTCTGAAACAATTGGGATATGTTGTGTGGGATGAGTAAGAGTTTTTTGAAGCTTTGGGGATCAAATTCTTCAACGTAATCTCTTACAAATTAAAGCCTTAGAGCTTTCTTCTTCTCTTCCTTTCAACGATACAAACTCCTCAATAGACAAGGAAAGAGGTATCCTACACTTCGTAAAGATTGAGATATATAAAATAACGAACCCATGAGATTAAATGGGAAAATTTGTACTTTTTCCATGTTACCATCGATGGCGCCTCTCGATCATCGATGGTATCGACACGCTAACGATGGTTGAGCAGCCCATCTATAATGTGGGAGTCTCAAGAGTAAAGACTCACCGATGATGCACATTTACCATCAATGAGCTTTACCTACCATCAATTGTCAAAGGCCACCCTCGATGTAAGGAGGCTAAAATTAGCATTTAAGCTGATTCCCACGTTATTTCACCTCGTACAGTTCTTATACATGTGTTTACATGTACTATATTATCTTAAATAAATACTAATACCCCATAAGAGGTCATTATTACTCAAACATAGTTATTGTATTGAA
This sequence comes from Asparagus kiusianus, assembly GCA_022839385.1. Classification (NCBI taxonomy): domain Eukaryota; kingdom Viridiplantae; phylum Streptophyta; class Magnoliopsida; order Asparagales; family Asparagaceae; genus Asparagus; species Asparagus kiusianus. Next base: position 26,922 of record BQKN01060890.1, on the reverse strand, counting down.
AAGTGTAATCGAAGACATGTAGTGTAAAACTCTCCTAAAACAATGCACCGAGTGTTTTAAAGAAAATTTAAAAAAGCAACACATGAAATCACTTGGACAAAAACAAACTCACTTGTGCACAAAATCCTCAAAATTTCCATCATTACCAAAATTTCCCCTCTTTAGTAACAAAAGCAGAAAACACATCAATGAATATAATACAAACAAGAGAAATTCAGATAAAAATCATTTAAAAAGTGTATGGAAGAGAAAAACATACTAATTCACAGGAAAATTTATAAAAAAAATAGCACACGAGAGTAAAATTGAAAGAAAACACATGAATAGAAGAGATAATAAGTCCAAACGCATACAGAAAATATTAAATATCAGTGTAAAGTGTATGAAACAAGTACTAAAAAAACCTATACTAGTTCATCAGATAAAATCAGGTATGTCAAAGTGAAATTGAGAATCTCAACCTTAGAGATTAAGCACCAAAGTGTTGCACGATTACCTCCCAAGGAAAAACCAAATTGGATCCAAAATTGACAAGTTACTGTGAGCTTATCCATGCGGTTATGCAATCTTTAAATAGGAATGCATATAGAATTTAGGAGGAAAATTGATTTTATGAGGCGGACGATTTGCACCATCTCTAAATAAAAAATATATATATTCAGTATAAGATGGCTACCTTTTAAGACATGCACAAACACAAATCCGCCAAGTGTTAATCTTTGACAGTCTTCTTTGTAAATTTCATAAGTGTTGACCTTTGATTATCTTTTAACAAATACACACTTATTTATTGATTGATATTTTTAACAAGTACATTTTTATGCATATAAAGATATAAAATTGTGCATTAACCAAGTCAAAAATAATATAAAAAACACTTGATATAACCAAAATATCTATAAACTAAATATAGGATTCTATGTCACTATTTCACATCACAAAACATGATAAGTACAAAAACATGTGTGTGAAATTACTGTTAAAAATATTGCATATAAACGTGTCATGGAATCATCTTTTGATTATTGTGTATTTTTATACATCTTTTATTAGGCTATACATTAAAGCAAAACCAAAAAGTTTAAAAACTCACCAGAGAATGTCACATCATTTTCCTCCTCCTCAAAAATTTTTGTCACGTGTCATCCCATCTAAACCGTCCTTATTAATTGCTGTAATATCCCAACCTTTAATTTAAACATTTTTTATACAATAAAAATTAATTTATTATCCATCGATATAACTTTTGTAACTAATTCTATTTATCACAAATAATATGAAATCGCAAATCTCTTTGAGCCTGTTTCTTCTCAAACAAAATTTTCTTTTTTTTTTGTTTCAATTAATCTAGAAAAAAATTTGCTTATTTTTTATCTACATCCTACGGTGCTTTTGCTTAAGAAAAATATTTTAGGTATATGACCCTGGAATATTTAGTTTAATTTTATTTAGTTTAATTTTATTATGTTTAATTAATACTTTTTATACATGGCAGTTGTGGTTTTAATTCTTCTCAGAGAAAAGTACTCTAGGAAAAAAACTGTTGATTTATTACCTTCAACCCACGGTGCTTTTTTGTTTGGAGAAAATAAATTTAGATAATTATTCTACAACAATTGAATATTTATTTTTATTTGAATATATTTAATATTTTTTAATATTTATTTTTATTTGAATATATTTAATATTTTTATACTAATAGTTGCGATTTTAATTTTTATTGAGAAGAAATTACTCTAGGAAAAAAAATCTCCATTTCTTTATCTTCAACCCACAATACTTTTGTTCCTTAGAGAAATAAATTCAGGTATTTATTTTACATCCATCAAATATTTATTTTTATGTTTTTTTAATATTTTTATATTAAATAGTTATTTTTATTCATAATTCAATGTATATTTTGATTCAAATTCCACACTTAATTTATTGAATATATTAGAATAAAAAGATATTAAAATTTTAAAATTATCATGTAAATTTTTCTATTTTAAAAAATCTAACTTTAATAAAATCGCAAATTTTGAATTGTGTTCCTATTTTTTAACTTATTTTAATACTAATTTGAAAATAACTTAATTACAAAAATTTTAGGAAAACAAGCAAACAATTATTTTTTTGATACCAACTAATACTATTTTTGAAATTAAATAATACCAAAATTTGAAAAAAATTAAATTACCAAGTTAATGTTGTCAAATTAATTTGAAATTTTCGTGTTTTAATTTTTAAATATTTCTTAAAATTTATTTTATTCACAAATTTTTATTTTTAAAATTTATGATATTAATTTAAAGTTTTGACTTTTTAAATATGACTGAAATTAAATTTTTTATTGAACAAAATTTCAATAAATTTCATATTACCAAATTTATGTTACCAAATTTCATACTATTTTGGAGATTAAATTATAATAAATTTTTAAAATTTAAATTACCAAATTAATTTAAATTTCCATGTTTTTATTTTTAAATATTTCTTCATTTTTATTTTTGAATCTTTTGTTATTAATTTGAAATTATTTAGTTTTAGAATTTTTCGCCACTCACCGTTCCAATCAACTCAATAGACATTCATCATTCAAGTAAAATATTGGCACCCCCCCTAAATATGTCGGTCTCTGTATACTATTTTACATCGGTTTCACTTTTTCAAACTTTCTCTCATCTCTCCAGCTTCATGTACCACCGGCAAGCTCTAAGCATCCCTTTCCTTCCTCTTTTCTTTTTTTTCCCCCTCCCACCCGTAGCCTCCCTCTCCTCCTCCTTTTCTTTCCCCCCCTCTCATCCGCTGGCGTCCATCGACCCATGAAATCAGGGTAACGCCCCCGACACACTTCTTAAATATAAATAATTAAAGACAACAGACTAGACTCCTAAACATGTGAGCAGAGTACTGCGCAATTAGTCGATATGCAACACAAAACGACTACCAATGCGACCCTATGAAGCAGCAAAAACTTAAAAGACATTTTATTTCATACTCCCAACATAGACATACACCGCACCAGAGATACCATCAACTTACACAGACACAAACAAGAGACACCATCAACTTACACAGACACAAACACGGGTGCTAGCATAAACTTCAGACCAACGCTCCAGCAGAACATCTTAACCGAAAACTCGGAAACACAACCAAGCAATGAATCTACTCCTCTTTTTGACCAGAGATTTCAATGGCCTTCACCTCGGGCTTCTTGACTTCCTCCTTGGGCACGGTCACGGTGAGCACGCCGTTCTCCATCGTCGCCTTCACCTGATCCATCTTCGCGTTCTCCGGCAGCCTGAACCTCCTCAGGAACTTGCCGCTGCTCCTCTCGACCCTGTGCCACGTTTCATTCTTCTCCTCTTGCTCCTTGCTCCGCTCTCCGCTGATCTGAAGCACTCTTCCTTCCTCCACCTCAACCTTCACCTCTTCCTTCCTTATCCCCGGGAGATCGGCCTTGAAGACGTGGGCCTCGGGGGTCTCTCTCCAGTCGATGCGGGTGTTGGCGAAGGCGGAGGTCTCGCCGAGAGCGCTGCTGGCACCAGACCAATCAGCGAGGGAGCGGAAAGAGTCTAAAGGCCAGCCCTGGAAAGGATCCCACACGTCGAGGGCGAAGGGGTCGAAGACGTCGCTCCTCTGACCGAAGAATCGAGGAATCAGAGCCATTTCTCTTCAAAAAGGACTGCCTTACAACTAACTGCTAAGCCGGCGACGAGCTCTTTGTTGGCAAATCACAGTCTGATCAATCGTTTTTGCGATGCGACGAAGAGGTGGAGGGATGGGCGAATTTATACAGGTTGAGACGGAAGGGTCTCGAAATACTGCGGCATGCGCCAGATGTTTCGAGGGGCCCAGAAAGTGCTCGAGATGTCTCTGGACAAAACACGATATAGTTCAAGTGAGTACTCTCTCGAACGATTAAAAACTTAAAAAAAAAAAAAAAGTTGTGCCCAATGGGCTATATCAGGTAACAGGCCATTTAATTCGGTTTTGTATGCATATATTTCTTGTAAAGCTAAATCTTCCCTATTCGTTACATTTTCTATAATTTTTATTTTTTTAATTTTCATTATTTTATTTCGGAACATATTCTGACAATCATGAGGAGTCACCCACTAGCAGCTCCTTTTTTACAATGGATTAAAGTTTAATCAGTAAGATAATTTTGTAAAGCAATATATGAGTTTTCTTAGTTACACTTTTGGTATATATTGGCCATTTTTTGGTACAAACACATGCATATATGTAAATCAATATACTCATCTATATGTATGAACTAAAACTTAAATATCAATAATATACTTTTGATTTATAAGTATTGACTTATGTTACGTTGCTGAACGATGATTGAATTCGTAATTACTTGACTTAGGTATACGTGATTGACTTAGAAATTGTCTCTTGTTGACCCAAACATTTTATTATTTATATGGAGATATGACTATAGGTAATGACCAAACCCTCCTTATAGAGATAATGATCTCAACAAACAATAAGTGAGATGATGAAATCTAGAGTTAATCGTGCATCAACCTCAAGAAGCCAAGTAGACATCAAGACACTAATGAAAGGACTGCAAACAATGACATTTGTAGTCACTAGACAGCAAGATCAAATTGATCTTAATCAGATGAATGGCCAGAATAGTGAACAATCAAAACTAAGAAGCAACATGGCTGAATTCAAGAAGCTATCTCCACCCAGTTTTGAGGGAACTACTGATCCGATGATTACTGAACATTAAATCAATAAAATGAAAAAAGTCTTCATATACATGAAATGCCTTGAAGATGAAAGTCTACATGCTAAAAGACTGTGCTTATGGATGGCGGCAAATACAAGTTAGGACGTTGAGAGAAAATGCATATAAGATATCATGGAATGAATTTAAAAAGATTTTTTTTATAAAAAATATATTTCCTCAACAGTCCGTGTGCAAAAATAACAAGAATTTCAAAAATTAGAGCAAGCCATTAAGACGGTAGCTGAATATGAGGAGGAGTTCATTTATATGTCAAAATTTGCTGCTCACTAGGTAAGGAAGAGGATAGAGCTCGTCGTTTCGAAGAAAGGATTCGACCGGATATCAGCAAGACGGTCAGTGCATTTGAACTCCCTACATATGGATAAGTATTAAAGAAGGTATTGTTAATTAAGAAAAATGAGATAGAAGTAAAATCAAAGAATGAGGCGAGCAACTTCTATCCAAGGAAGTGGTTTTGGCTATATAATCATAGTGGGAGGAGTAGAAACTGGAGAAATAAAAAACAAAATGTAAGGCAAAGAGAGGAGCAACTTCAGAAGCAGAAAGTTGTGAGATATGATATTTGTCATATACTTGGCCAGGAAGTGAAGAAGTGTTGGAGAAATAGTGGAGTTTGCCTCAAATGCGGGCAGAAAGATCATAAGATTACAAATTGCCTAAGAATGCAAAAGGATCAGAATATCCTACAGACCGACCAGCCCAGTAGTGCGAACAGATATCCTCGAGCCAAGGCTCGGGTTTATTCCTTGACTAAGAAGGAAGGTGAAGCAGACAAAGATGTGGTGATATGTATGATAACTTTAGCATCTATTCATACTCGAGTGCTTTTTTATATTGGTGTATCACATTCTTTCATTGCTTCACAGTTTGCTAAGAGAAACTAGTCACCTCGTGATACCTCACAACAAGAATTACTTATCAGTACACCTGGGGGTAGTATATTAGTATCAAATCAGGGTTGTAGGGGTAAAATTAATATTCTCAACAAGGAACTCCTAACGAAATTAGTAACGCTAGAAATGCATGATTTTGATGCCATATTAGGAATGAATTGATTATTTTTAAATCATGCTTCTATTTTGTGTTGATAATAAAAGTAGTATTTAAATTTCTGGGCCAACCATAATTTTGTTTTGAGGGTTATAAATCTCAAAGACCCTTAAAAATCATCTTAGCTTTTAAAACATATCGGGCGCTGAGAAGTAGATATATGGGTTATTTGGCTTTAGTTGAAGTTATTTATGAAGAAAAATCAAGCATAGAGAAGATACTAGTTGTCCGAAAATTTCCAAAGGTATTTCCGGAAGAACTTTCAAGAATGCCTCGATATAGGGAAATTAAAATTTCGATTGACTTGGTACCTAGTACGAATCTAATTTCTAAGTCTCCTATCGCATGGTATCAGCTGAATTAAGAGAGCTCAATGTGTAACTGTAAGAACTTTTAGGTAAATGCTTCATTCAGTCTAGTGCGTCACCATGGGTGCACCAGTATTATTTGTAAAGAAGAAAGATGGTAATATGAGACTATGTATTGACTTCTGCGAATTGAGTAAAATAACCATTCGGAATAAGTATCCATTATCAAGAATCGATGATCTATTTGATCAACTGCAAGAGCTCAAGTATTTTTTTTAAGGTTGATCTCTATTATGGTTACTATTAGGAATCTTGACCCAAGATTAGTTTATTTTGATGATAATAAATATTATATATTGTGTGTATTATGTGCTAATATTTGTTTTGTAATATCAGAGTTATATCAATAATTATATTCAAAGAGATACTCAAGATATAGATGAGTTCAAGGCAAAATGAAGTAAAGAAGAAGATATACTTTATTGTCAAAATATAATTTTATATTTCTTTGCTTAGAAATTTGTACAAGCTTTGATCACTCACACACAAGCACACACATAGTGTTAGAACACACTAACACATGCTTAGTGTGTTGGCTAACAATAGAAATCCCCTATGTTAGCCATTAGAGTTTATAGATATTGAGTGAGTCTTAAAACATTTCATTTATACCCCTTAGCAATTAGAATCTGAAAAAACTCAAAAGATCAAAGTTTGTAGGTCTCTTTAAGAGCTTTCCAATAAATCTTAAATCACCTCATTCCGATATCGAATGAGAAAGTTACAGTCAAAATACTAAAAAGAAAATTCCAGAATCTGTGAGTTTACAGTGTAGTCGGCTACTATGCCTTGTAGTCGACTACTAAGAAATTTTTTAACTTCACAGAGTCTGTTTAGACTCAGTGTAGTCAACTATTATGACTTGTAGTCGACTACAGATACAGTTTTTTCAGATTTCAGGTTTTGAATAAGCGACTGTTTATAGGCGTTTTGTGGATGTTAATTGGATTTAAAAGTATGTCATTTCAGAGGCTATAAATAGGTTCAAACATCAGAAAATAAGCACCAAGTTTTGCACTTGTAAGATTCACATATTGTGCAAATTAACTCTCTAAACTTTCAGTTTTTCAATCTGTTTTTCCATAAAAGAGAGTTTCTGATATTGCCTTTATTCCTATCATTCTTAGAGCTTATTTAGGAAATATTCAGAGAGTTAAAATGATTGATAAGCCACTGTTACACGTTTACATCCATATCAAGGCTTATAGAATTGGAATTGTACATTGCTTCAAA
>BQKN01060890.1:0-19508 GCA_022839385.1 Asparagus kiusianus | reverse complement strand
AGGTCGGTTTACAATTGGCATGATCTTGTCAATTAGGTTTGCAATTTGCATGGTCTTGTAAATTGGTCAGGTTTGCTTTTGATTTTGTAAGGTTTCAAAATCATAGTGGAAACTCTCAAGCGGGATTTGCTTGGGGACTGGATGTACACTGGATTAGTGGAACCAGTATAAAAACTCTTGTTTGTGATTGTAATTTTCTGAGATTGTTGCCATTCTTTCTTTGCAATTTATAATCTACTTTACATAAATTTTAAAAGAACACTATTACAAACTCACACTCTAGTGTTTAAGTGTAAAGCTTCCACAAATTTTTCACCCCCCTCTAGTGTTCTAGTGTATCTATTTCAGATCCTACAGTTACTATGAGTTAAAGATCAAGCCAGAGGATGTGCCAAAAACTATATTTCAAACATGCTATGGTCATTATGAAATTCTAGTATTATCATTTAGACTCACAAATGTACTTGTAACAGAGAAAAAAATTTATGTGAAACTTAAGAAATGTGAGTTTTTGTTGGAGAAAGTAACATTCTTAGACATATAATCTCTAGCGAAGGAATTCTATGAATCCTGAAAAGATAAAAGTTATAGTTAATTGGGACAGACCAACTAGTGTGACGGAGATCTATAGTTTTATTGGTATGACTGACTACTATAGAAAATTTGTAAAAATATTTTCCCGTATCGCCCCACCTCTGACTTGTCTTACTTAGAAGGAAGTTAAATTCATTTGATTGGATGAATATGAGAAAAGCTTTTAAGAGCTAAAACATTAATTAGTGTCTGCTCCAATACTTGCACTACCCTCTAGAGATACAAGCTTTGCTATCTACAATAATGCCTCTAGAAGAGGACTGAGGGTGTGTTTTTATGCAAAATGGGAAAGTTATAGCATATGCTTCAAGGCAGTTAAAGCCTTATGAACAGAACTATCTCACTCGTGATTTAGAATTAGCGACAGTATTTTTTGCTCTTAAAATTTAGAGACATTATTTATATGAAGTATATTGTGAAATATACACTGACCACAAGACTTTAAAAATATATATTCAATCAGAAAGAGTTGAATTCATGGCAAAGAAGATGGTTGAAGTTTCTACAAGATTATGACATGACCATCAATTATCACCCTAGTAAGGTGAATGTTGTTGTTGATGCTTTGAGCTGTAAGAATTCATGCAATTTAGCATATTTAATTACTTTTCAAAGAAAAATGTTAGAGGACTTGGATCATACTGGAATAAAAATTATGGATCATACTGGAATAAAAATTAAAGTCCACCGAATTGGAGTTAGATTAACAAATATGGTGATATAACATAGATGAAGTTAACGCAAACTAGCAGAAGGATCCTCAACTAATGAAGATAAATAAAGATGTGGATGAATGCACTCGAAGAGAATGTAAGATACATGAAAATGTGTCCTTAAGATTTGAAACTAGAGTTTACGTGCCTAATATACCAGAGATGAAGAAGAAGATTCTAAAAGAGGCACACCACTCTCTGTATACTATTCATCCTGGATCAATAAAAATGTATAAAGACTTGAAGGTAATCTATTGGTGGAATAACATGAAGAAGAAAAGTGTCACCTATGTTGCGGAATGTTTTACTTGCCAACAAGTAGAGATTGAACACCAAAGGCTAGCTAGATTAGTTCAAAAATTGGAATATATCAATCTGGAAATGGGAAAAGATCAGCATGAATTTCATCACCAGCCTTCCAAAATCTTTAGAGAAAATAATGCGATATAGGTGATTATTGACCGGTTGACTAAGTTAGCGTGTTTTTTACCTATCAATATGGAATTTTTATTAGAAAAGTTTACAAAAATATACATCAATGAGATAGTGAGATTACATGACATACTAATTTCAATAGTCGCTGATAGATATTCTAGGTTCATATTAGAATATTGAAAAGTGTACATATGGCTCTACAGACTAAAATAAATTTTAGCTCAGCTTACCACCCACAGACGGATGACCAATCAAAAAGTACAATTCAAACACTAGAAGATATGTTAAGATGTTGTGTATTGGAAATGAAAGGATCATGAAAAGATTATCTGCCTTTAGCCGAGTTTGCATATAGTAACAATTATCAAGCTACTATTCAGATGACACCATATAAACCTCTTTATGGAAGGAGGTGCAGATCTCCTATTTATTGGGACGATGTTGAAGAAAGAAAAATTCTTGGATGAGAATTGGTACAACAAGCAATTAATAAGCTTTAATTAGTTAAGGAACGTCTTCGCACTGCAAAAAGTCGTCAAAAGAGTTATACTGATCAAAAAAGGAGAGAATTGAAATTTTAGGTTGGTGATCATGTTTTCTTAAAAGTTTCACCTACCCGTGGAGTGAAAAGATTTGGAATTTAAGGGATGTTAAGCCTAAAATTCGTTGGTCCTCTTGAGATTTGGCGATCATTTTAGGTTGGTGATCATGCTCACCCGAAAACGTTTACACCTCACACTCGGTTTTCTAACTCACTGGAATCTTTACAATCAACACTCTTGCAATCACACTCTACACCCTCTAAGTGTTAGTCTCTAGCCCGTGTCTCTCTCAAGTGCTCGGATTTACATCCTTTCACTAGGCTTTACTACCGACGTTACTCCTCTTGGGACGACCCCATATCTCACCGCACACTCCTCTTATTGTACAAGTGTATTACAATGTGATCTCACAAATTAAGCATAAATACAATATTTGTTCTCTACAATGAATGAGAACTCTATGTAAGCCCACACTCAAAGTCACAATCACACAACCCTAAATTATCCTATGTATGCAAATACAATAAGCACAATAGGTTGTGTGTGAACAATGAGTAAATCAAAACAAATCTAAACTCAAAATAAATTCTAGCTTATGGAAATGAAAATCAAACATATAAATAGCTAGATATGAGTTTAGAAAAACTTTTCTATGATGACAAGAGAGACAGGGAGATGAGTTGAATACCCAAACACAAACGATGATCTCCTCAAGTTCTTGTGAAAATTTCTTCGCAAAACAAATCTTGTAAACACTCTTTTAAACAAATATAAAACACCCTTAAACTTGTTTAAATAATTCTCTTGGATGGTTATAAGTGTTGAGGGATGATGGGGTATTTATAGGAAACCCCAAAGCCAAGAAAAACCCAAGAAAAATACCAAAAACACCATAAAAAGACAAATATAGAAAACTAGCCGTTATAGGCTGAAAACATATCATCAGTCGACTGATGAAGTCGACCGTTGACAGTTTTGGCAGATTCTGGAATTTTTGCATAGCTAGATTTATAAAATCAATTAAAAATAGTAAATCAACTCCAAAAATCATAAAATTTTGAGAGAAGTTTCTAAACATGAATATGCACATGTTAGAGAAAGTATTTATGAAATATCCCTTTGTAGTTGAGAGAAATAATTTTTTGAACATAGATATTATAGATTCTGAAAGCTGTTGAAACACCCGATTTTGTAAAATCAATTCAGCATAGTAAATCAACTCCAAAAATGATAAAATTTTGGAAGATGTTTGTAAACATGTAATAGAACATGTTATAAAAACAATTTCTCAAATTACATTTCCCATTTGTGAGATATAATTTATTTTGTAAACCGTTCAAAACATGAAAATATATTTATATAAGTGTTGTTAAGTTTTCATGTTTATGTGGCTAAACACATTGTTTATCAAAACAAAAAATGATAAATATGAAACATGTATGTATGTATATAAATAAGTATATTTTTTCATATTTATATAAACCTGAAAACTATAAAACCAAAACGTGTATGTGTGTATATGATTGAGCTTAAAGTATCAAATACACATAATATAATACCTAAACTATTTATCCAAGCTTGATTGATCTTCAATATGCTCTTCTTGGTCAATATTGTGGATGAAGCTTGAACTTGAATATTTAACTTGAATTGCATTGCTTCACTCAACTATTCCTTCTATCATCCAAAGGATATGATCGTGAAAGCTCAAGTCCATCCATCCTCCAACTCATTGTTTGTCTAGAATAAATAAGAAAACACAAACACTAGACAAATAATATTACACGTAAATTGTTTGTTAAAACATCATCAAAACAAAAAGGCCAACAAGTGGTACAAGAAGTTCAACAACTTCATGCAGAACAATGGCTAAAAAGATGCAATTCAGATCATTGTTGCTACTTCAAGAGGTTTGAGTCCAGTTTTATCATATTGTTATTGTATGTTGATGATATGTTAGTTGCAGGAATGAGTTTAGAGGAGATAAACAACTTGAAGAAGCAGTTGGCAAAGAAGTTTGCTATGAAGGATCTAGATGCACCGAAGTAGATTCTAGGGATACGAATCAGTAGAGATAAAGCTAAAGGGACGTTGAGGTTGAGTCAAGCTGAATACATCAAAAAGGTACTTTAGAGGTTCAACATGCAGAATGCTAAGGTTGTTAGCACGTCCCTTGGAAGCCAATTCATGCGATCTGAAGAGCAATCGCTTAAGACAGATGCAGATAGAGAGCATATGAGCAGGGTGCCATATTATTCGGCCATTGAGAGTCTCATGTACGCGATGTTTTGCACGAGGTGGACATTGCCCATATAGTAGGAGTTGTGAGAAGGTTTGCAAGCAATCCAGGGAAACAGTATTGGGAGACCGTGAAGTGGATATTGTGCTATTTGAGAGGGACTACGGACAAGCCACTATGTTTCAGGAGGAAAGAGTTAGTACTGCAAGGATACGTGGATGCGGACTTTGTCGGCGATCATGATACGAGACGGAGGAACATGGGGTATGTTTATACCTTAGCGTCGATAACCGTGAGTTAGGTTTCACATCTGCAGAAGATTGTAACTTTGTCTACAACTGAAGCTGAGTATGTCACGGTAACTGAAACAAGCAAGGAGATGATTTGGTTGAACGGGTGCTTGGAAGAGTTGGATCTGAAGCAAGGGAGAGGAGTTCTTTATTGTGACAGCCAGAGCACTATACATCTTGCTAAGAATCTAGTATATCATGCCAGAACGAAGCACATCGATGTACGATACCATTTTATATGCTCGCTGATTGAGGACGAGAAGTTACATCTAGAAAAGATTTTGAGGAGTCAAAATCTTACGGATATGTTGACAAAAGCAGTGACATTGACAAATTGGAGTTATGCGCAACTTCAGTTGGCCTTCACGTGTAGGAGATGAAGGCGGAGCCACACCAGGAGGATCGGCGGGATCAATGGGTTGATGATGATTGAAGAATGTATTTTTTCTGTGTAAGAGGATGCTTGCAAAGAAGGGAGAGTTTGGGTGAGCTCGTTGATTGTGCTTTGGTCTCCAAGTGGGATATTGTTAGTCTAAGGGATGTAGACTCAAAGCTGAAATCAAACAAATTGTTAGATAGTAGGTTTCCTAATCTATTTTGCTAACATGATTTTTAATCTGTTTTGGTAGTAGGATTCTTAATTTGTTTTGCTAACAGGTTATTAGGATTCTTAATCTGTTTTGTTTTTTAGTTTTAGAATTCCTAGTCTATTTTGGTTTTAGGTTTTCTATATATATGGAACGTCTTAGAAGAGATTAGACATCAGAAAAGAGGGTTTTGAGAGAATTCTTCAGAGAGATCTCAGAGAGGTTAGATCCTATTTGTGGGCATTGTAATCCTCTTCAATATTAATCAAAGAATTGTATGGTGTGGCTCCCGAGGACGTAGACACGATTGCCGAACCTCGTTAAATCTGGTGTGTTCTTTCTTGTTTACTTTCCTGCAAGTTTTTTATCTTTTATTTGTTGTGATTTTTCCTACTTTCCTACTCTCAAACCGAAGGTCCGGAAGGGCAATGGTTCGATTTGATTGTTTCGAATACCCAACAAGCATTTCTCATCTTCACCCTCTCTCTCTCTTATCTTTCCTTCCCTCTCACCATCTCTCATCATGTTCCACCGTTATTTTTTCCCCCTGTTGTTGCTTCTCTTCAATGCCGCCACTTCTCATCTATTGCCTCCTCTCCTCTTCTCATCTATTGCCTCCTCTCCTCCTTACTTTCTTTTTATTATCATTGGTCTATCATTCTCTTCTACCATGAACTCTCCTCCTTCTACTTGTTCGCCTCTCCTCCTTGTCCCTTGTCTCTCATTTTTCTTCTTTTACGTAGTCCCCACTTTCCTTTGTCCCCTATTTTTCCCTTGTCACCTCTTCTTTTCCTCTTCCCTCGATTCTATTACTTCTTCTTTGTTATCTATATTGGATAGTAGACTTTTTTGTTTGTGCATAAACACAAAATTCAAGGGGACTTTTTACTGGGTAATACTTTGGCTAAATGGCGTTTATATACCTTACTGTTCCACTATATATTGTAAGGCTTACATACCTCAAGATACAAAAGGTAACAGAAAAAAATACACTGAGTTAGTGAAATTATGCAAGTCACTACCTTCTGTTAATCATTAATCAAAATATTACCAAAAATATTTCCACTTGCTAGTCACATGAGAAAATACAATATATTTTACCCTCAATTCATTGTAGTATTCACTATTTCACCTACATCTCTGCTAAAATATAAGGAGGGGCATGTTTTTTATACTCAAGTACTGAGACTGGAATCATCTTTTGAATAGTATAAATATTTATGCAATGCAAAAACTTATAAACGAGTACAAACATCTATGTTATGCAACATCATATCCTTATCCCACCAATGAACAAATATGAAATTTCGTAAGGTTAGTCTGTAGGTCATAAAAAGGTAACATTTTAATCCATATATGTATTAATATTAGGATCATAAGTACCACGTTATGAAAGACATTAATAAGTTTTATTAACGAAGTAACTAATTTATGAACAAATATAATAATTTATGAATGAAAATAATATTTCAAAATATAGATTTAAACAAATAAAAAAGATAACAGTTTAATCAATATTGATAATATTTTTATGACCAAAAATAACAATCTGAAAAATACAAGCAACATATCATGCACAATAAATAACATTTTATGAACAATCGTATCATATTACGTATAACAGATAACAATTTTATAAAAATCTATAAATAATTTCACAATATAGATTTGACTAATGTAAAGTTGAACAATTTAATAAATAAATGCAATAGCCTTTGTTCTACATCTTTTGAATAAAAACATAAAAGATGATATCTCTCTCTCTCTCCCTCTCCGCTTTCTCAACCGCTACCTATCCTCCTCACTGTTTATCTCTCTTCCTTCGTCCTCTTGTCACTTTCTTTATGTTAAAGATAACGATTTTCTTTTTTTCCTTTGTACTTAACTATTTTTTATTTGCCGCATATCATGTGCATTAAATATTTTCTATTTCTTTTTCGTTGTAACAAAGTCAATGCCAAAGTGTTAATATTGATATTACTAAGGTGGAAGTAAAAGATGGTGAGAGAGGTTGAAGGTAAGAAAGTGAAAAAACGATCAGAGAAAAAAATAAAGATGAGAGAGGTTGAAGATAAGAAGAGAAAGAGAGATCAGAGAAATTTTTGGCGCCAGATGACATTAGTGAAGTTGTAAGTGAAAATACTTTATTGCAATGGACTAATGCAACAAGTCGACTATTATTGTTGCTATATATTCATTTTTTGCAATAATTTTTCATGTTGTTGCTAAAGCTTGCTGCTAAAAATACTCTTTTGTGTGGTGAATATTTTAGCATTCTCCATGAGAGAAAATTAAATGGGCTACTTTGGTGTGGACAAGGTATACAATGCCTAAGTATTCATTCTTATTTTGAATTGGTTTGCTTAAATAAGCTTCCAGCCAAGCATAAAAATGAAAGCTAATTACTTATAGGGTTTTGAATGAAGATATTTATCCTATTTTGTGATTCTTATGTAGAGACCAAAAGTCATCTTCTATTTGAAGGTGATTTTTCATTCCAACTGTGGAAAGTAACTATGAATTTTGTACAGGTTCATGACTCTCCTAGGAAAGAGCTTGATGTTTCGGAGTGGATGCAAAGGAAACGGAAAGCAGCTCTGCACTTGTTACCGTCAAGAAAGCTACCGCCGTTACATGCATGTACCATCTGTGGATGATTGCAAGCACCATCATTTTCAGCACAAGAGCGAAATCAAAGAGGAAGTCGTGGAAGCATTATACGTGATGAAGATTTTATCCGGTAAAATCTGCAACTTATCTAAAAAGCTAACAATAGGTGGTGCTTGGCTATAGAGATCTCTGTTCAAGAGAAGATACATTGGTAAATTGTTTTTTGTTCTTTTTGGAGTGAACTAGTGAGTGATTACCCTGTGTTTCATTAATAAGGGTTTAGCAATACAGCTCATAAGATCGATTACATGAAACCCAAGAATAAAACAAGCCGAAGCTAAACTGTGGCAAAACTAAAAGAAAACAACCTGCGTACAATGAACCACAAAAAATAACAGAAGAACAATCAGATGGAGCTAAGCCTGTTCGTTTGGCCCAAAAAAACTTGGAAAACTGGGAAATGAAAACAAATGTTGATGCCACATAGGAATGTGGTTTCGGCTGATTTCCAGTTCACCTGTTCGTTTCACTATCGTGTTTAGAGAAATGTACCCTTGCAAACCCCTCCACGTAGGACTTTGGCCAAATTTGTTTTCAGCTGGTTTTGGCCTGAAAACAGCTGGGAAATGTGAAGCGACGGCATTAAAAAAACACTTGGGTTTTCTTCCGAGCCTGGGGAAGAGAAAAGTGGGAAATGTTAGGTCATCTTCATCGCCTCTTCGTTCTCTTCGGTCTTCCCCATTGCTCCGCCTATTCTCGTCTCCAATGCTCTGACTCTAATTTTTTGTAAGTCGGGGGAAGAAAAATCTGGGTAATGAGCCCTCAGCGACCATTCATGGGTTGTTTGTGTTATCCTAGCCAGATCTAGCAGCGACGGTGGGGATTTCGGGTGATTTCTGCTTCTTACCTTCTTCCATTTGAGCGGCTTGGCCTGATCTACACCTGATCCGGTAGATTTTTGGTCCTTTAAGGGGGATTCCATCAGGTTCCACTGCTTGAGGTCAGCTCCGATTTTACCTTAAGGTATCCCTTCATCAGAGAGCTCATATCCTTAAATAAGTAACATGCATCAAGTTTTAAGAGTTTAAGATTTAACCTTGTGATTTTTAGGGTTTTTTTTGTTCATTGCAACTGCATCTTTTTTCGTTCATCAAAGACTTAATTATTACCATGCTCTTCGCGTCTCCAATGCTCTGTCTCTAATTTTTTCGTTCATTGTAACGTGCCCATGTCTATATCCACTACCTGAAAGCTTGTCTTATACAGGATAATTTAAGTTAATTGGGAATTTTCCAAGTAGCTGCTTGTATTACATAACCTGTTTAATCAGTCGTATCTCTCTCTAAGTTTGTTCAAATCACATAATTTTTACATTTGTGTACTCTAGACTGTTATTTAAAAGACCCCAGCCCTGTCTACATAAAAGGATACTGTTAGTGAAAGATTTATGTGGATTTTTAATTACCTATTTTAACTGCGTCCTAAATATTGTAGATGGATGGTGATTTTGATGATGAAGAGGTTGTAAAAAGAATGTGTGTTGGTGCTGCATTTTCAGTCATGGTAATAATTTTTACATTTTTGGGGAGCATCAAACGTCCCCGTAGATCAATACGGTATGGTCCAAGTGAGGAGAGCTTAAGGAGGGAAAAGACTAGGGCTGATTTGATGAGACGAATATTTCACGGTTATAGTGATAGTTGTCAAAACTTTGTTAGAATGCGCCCGGCTGCATTTATGAAACTAGCATCGTTAATGAGGAAACTCGATCTCTTAAAGGACTCAAGGAATGTAACAGTTGAGGAGCAACTTGCCATAACTTTGAATATTTTGGGACATAAATCTAAAAATCGGATGATGAGAACACAGTTCATAAGATCAGGGGATACAGTCAGTAAATACTTCAATAGAGTGCTGCAAGCTATTTCGTGCATACAAGGCCGATTTATGAAACAAGCACCGAATGAAGTACCTCCAGAGATCCTAAGCAACCCATCATTTTATCCATTTTTCAAGGTATATCACCCACTCTACCATTTTCCCAAATCAATTCTATAAACAAATCATAAATTACTTTAACGTAGTAAGTTGTACTCCATAGGACTGCGTAGGTATGATAGATGGGACACATGTGGATGCTATGTTACCTGCTACACTTGTATCGCGATTCAGAGGGCGAAAAGGCGTCACACAAAATATTCTCGCGGCTTGTACACCAAACAAACAGTTCACTTATGTTTTAGCTGGGTGGGAAGGGTCGGCTAACGACTATAGAACCCTTCAGGATGCTCTGTCTAGACCACAACCATATGGCTTGCGGGTGTACCCTGGTAAAATTCTTGTTAACTCAAATTGAAATTCCTCAATAATTATTCCATTATACAGATCTTCTTACACAACTGTGTAATGTGTAGGAAAATATTACTTGTGTGATGCGGGCTACACAACCCAGCCAGGTTTCATATCCCCGTATCGTGGTGTTCGTTATCATCTAAAGGAATTTACGGGGAGAACACCTCAAAATACGAGGGAGCTATTCAATCTTAGACATTCATCTTTGAGGTCAAAGATTGAAGCTACCTTCGGTATATTGAAGAACCGTTTCAAGATTCTCACATCAAAACCCCATTACCCTTTCCCCGCACAAGTTGATATCGTTCTGGCGTGCACGGTTCTCCATAACTACATTGCAACAGTTGACCCCGAGGATGAATTGATCAATGAGACCACTGACATTGAAGAGGAGGGCGTCGAAGAGGAAATCAATGAAGAAAGCAACGTTATGGATTTTACGCAGTCCCAGACAGTAAGAGAACTGAACGCCTCAAAGGATGAGTGGAGGTCTCGTAGAGATCAAATCGCAATGGACATGTGGATTGATTATTGTTGTAAATATCGGCATGGTGATACTCACGAGTCTGCCTTGTGATTTGCTACCGTAGTCCTGAGGTTTTTATAAGTAATTTACCTTAGTTGGTCGTGTACCTTATTAAGGAGAAATCTTGGAGACTAAAGTTCTGTTTTGCGACTATATCTATTTATGATTCACTTAGTATCTGTTGCTGTCCTATCATTTGCCGGGTGCTTGTATGTTTGTAATTTATTACTTGCTAGCTTTCTTACTACATGCTTGTAATGTCATCTATTACATATGAGATTTGTACTTGTCTGATGTTGTTAACTGATCTGTTGCAATCATAGGATACTTTCCACTTTGTCATTACTTGTTATGACTCGCATATGACCTTTTTGCATCTGAATTTGTTGAACTATAGGCAATGGGTGAAAAATCATCCGCCGATCAGAATAATCCAATGGCCCCAGCAACATCTCATGCGTTCCCTGCAAGCATTGGCTTTACCCAAAGTGTCAATCCCATGTTCCAGTCATCCACGCCCTTTGTGCAATCACCGTCAGGTTTTTCAAGTATGCATCACTACGATGGTAACTTTTTCCCTTTGCAGCACCCCATCTCATCTTACATGCACATGCTTAGTAGTCCACAACCTCTGCCATAAAATTTTCAAGGCTCCAATTCATCCGGGCAAGTTCATTCGCCAGCTAGTGCTACAGGAACTAGTTCTGATTCACGAAAAAACAAAAGAATTGCCAGGGATAAAGCAGTAGCCACTTCTGCTTGTTCACCAAGAAAAGCCAAATCACTTGCCCATAAGAAACGAAAAATCCCACTCGAGCTTGAAACTGCAAAAGTTGGCCCAACCAGATGGTGGACCTCTGCACATGATGATGTGCTCATACCCTTCCTCGCAAATTTGGCCAAGTCTGGTCTTAAGCCAGACAAAAACTTTAAGCAACATGCATTTGCAATGGCTACCGCTGAAGTGAACAACAAGTTTGGTACTTCCTTTCAAGCGAAGAGTGTTGTAAACCATATGAAAACAATCTGTTCTTGGTTTCAAGACATGCAGGCTGCTCGTGACATTAGTGGGGCGGGTTGGGATGAAGAAACGCAAACCATCATGTTGGATCCTGAGAGCTTTGATATGTGGAATGAGGTAAATGTAGGCATCAAAAATTGCCGATAGGTCCCCGCAAACGGCTCAGTGTTAACGAGCGACGATTGAACGTCACTACCCGGTTCACAAGAGTTCAAATGACGTCGGTGAGTGCCTGAAGCAAATCGACGGACTACGTGAGCCAACAAATCTCAGAACGACGGGGATACGGACTGACCGGAAACCCCGTGATCACCGCAATTGGACCAACGCCGGCCGTATCCCGAGCATCCCACTGATAATCCAACCATCGGGATCTACAGAGCTCGCCGTCAGAATTCCAACACATCTGAAATCAATCAAATCCGAGTTCGAACGAAAAGTCAACGGCGGGACAACGGCAAAATAACGGCACGGCCCTGGGCTGAACCGGGGACACCCAAACGGGCCTCGGCAGGCTCGAGACACCCCTAAGGGGATGTCTCGGCCACAGCCGAGACACCCCAAGGGGTGTGTCTCAGCCATGGCCGAGACACCCCTAGGGGGGTGTCTCTCCCCTTTTGGCCCCCCCATTGAGCTCTCCTCTTGGCTATAAATAGCCCCCTATGGCCTCATTTGAAGGGGCTCCCAATTCAAGGCTGAATTATCTTAGCCAAGAATTGCTCTTGTGTGAAGCGGCGAAGCCCTGCCGGAGTGAGGAGTCAGAGCTTTCAAGAGAGCGGCGAAGCCCTGCCGGATCGAGGAGCAAGAGATCTTCATCAACTTCTTCTTCATTCCCCCTTTCTTTTCCTTGGTGTTACCCTTCGCAGGTGACACTAAGAAGAGCTAGTGTCTCGTTTTAGCCGAGATATAAGCTTATAACTTCTAGATCCCACGCGGATCGACGAAGTTCTGTTTCTAAATCCCACGCGGATAGACGAAACTCTGCCAGATTTTCCGGAAAGGATCTTGAAGAGTCGGCGGTCCACGGATATCAACATCCCCATCACAGGCCAACAACCCACGCAAGCGAGACCGCACCAAAACGGGATCTCGTGTTTATTTTCTGAAAAGCTGTAATCCTTTTGTTTTCATTTAAATCCTGTTGTAACGCCTGAAGTTGTAACAGATCTCAAAAAGAGAAAAGCAATGAAAACAGCAACTTTTCACGAAAACAAGCTGGCGACCACAGTGGGAGCCAACGATCTCGCCGCCTAGATCGTCGTGACGCAACCGGCCTTCAAGATCCGGGTGAATGAAGAGGTTGAATACGAGTTCGACCAGCAGAAGTTTGAAGAGTACCTCTCTTCCTCCTCCTCCAGATCCGCATCCCCGAACCAGTGCAAGAAGACGTCCTCTTCCAAGAACGTTCGTGGGACTTCCAGCTCCAAGATCCAAGAGCCCGTTGCAGTCGCTGCCTTTGCACCGTGCAACGTTCCCGCATCATCAACCTCAAAGGCGACGGATGATGCAACTCCGGTTCTGTCCAAAAGGGCCCGCCAAAGACGGCGTCAACGCCTTGCTCTACAACAAGCCAAAGCCGCTGAATCAACGGACGGGATCTACTACAACGAAGATCTAAAGTCCAGGTACCGCCAGGAGCAACAACGGCAAACCACCAACTCCTCCTCCGAAACTGAAGCGAACAAGTGGATTCGCGTGAAGAGGAATCGCTCCACCCTTGAGGAGCGAATCAAGAAGAGGCGGGCGTTGCTCGCACAAGCCCGACTTCTCCTAAAGAAGGCGGAGGAGATGTAGAAAGAAGAGGCGGCCACAAAGCCGTCTACAAGCAAGTGGGTGTGGTTGCCAAAGCCAAAACCAGCGCCTCAAACACAAGGGGGTGGAGTTGCTGCCCAAGGTTTGTCAAAACCAGATCCGGTGCCTTTGACGGAGCCAAGTAACAAAGGGGATCATTCAAAACCCAGGGTTCCTTTGAAGGGTCACCTCGGTCCCTTACCGGTGAATCGAGGTAGAGTACCCATCAAGGAAAGACTGGGATCATTGAAAGGTCCCCAAGTTGCAAATCAGACTGGGGGTCGAATCAATCCCCCCAGGAAAGATGATAAAGGGAAAGCCCCTATCACTGACCGCATTGAGTTGCGGGTCGAAGCACAAGAGCCCGTTCAGTTTCTACGCTCACAAAAGCGTAAACTTGAACGGGCCACTTTTGAGAAAACTAACCAAGTGTTGCATTCCCAAAGGGAAACACACTCATCTGATGATGAGAGTATTATACCGAGAAATACACACCAACACTCTATAGGTTGCTCCAGTTGTAAAGCTGATGAGTTGTACTATAGAGCTGGGGGTGTGGAAAAACCCCGGAAGAAATATGTGCAGGACATGGAGTCTCACTGCCCGTGCGCCAATATCATCAAAGCGGTGCTGTCGGGATGCTGCTGTGCCCAAACCCCAAGGAGAGTTTCGGTGTTCGAGAGAATTTCCACACCGAGGCGTTCCCACAAGAAGAAGTTCGTCCGCCAAGAAGACGAATATCTAAAGGTGACGGCTAATATGATCGGTAGAGCAAGATCGACGCAACCCTTCAACCGGGACCAGCTTGCCGAGATATCCCGATGCATGACGCGGTTGCGGTCGGGAGCCATCAGCCGGAAGGACTACCGAAGGGTACCAAAGGGGCTTTCTCTAGAAGAAGAGGCGTCGGATACTGATTCAGACTCCTGCTCGGCTGTAGCGTCTGATGACACAGCATCGAGCGTGGGGCAACCTTATGCATCGCTTATGATCAGCGCCGAACAAGTAACTAAGATACTTGAAGAGGCCCTGGCTAAGCAGAAAGAGGCCTTCAAAATCGAGATGGAAACGGCCATGCTACGGATGAGGGAAGAGCACGACCAACAAATTCGCGTTCTATCTAATCAGCTCGGTGAATCCAGCCGTCGTAACCATGCTAACCAAGCAGGTAGCGATTCGGATGTGGATAAACCTCTCAATGCCGAGAACCCTCCGGTTAACCAAAACGCTGGGGGTGGTAATACAGGGGGTGGCCCCGTTATCCCACCTTCAATTTGTCCAAGCTCCAGTACGAGCGAGGATGAGAAAATAAAAGATCTCGAGAGCAAAATTAACGCATTAATGTCTGCTCGAGAGGTAAAGAAGACCGGCATTCCGTGTCCTTACCCAAAAGAGTGGGACTCGATTCCGTATCCGGCGAAGTTCAACCTGATCAACTTCACGCCGTTTGATGGGAGGGGCTCGCCCACTCAACATTTGATCTACTTCAAGTCCCACTTGGGCGTGATCTCCGGCAATGAGCCCTTGATGGTTCGGTCATTCGTCGGCACTCTTCGCGGAGCTGCCTTCGATTGGTATCGCCGTCTTAAATTTGGAAGCATCAACAGTTGGGAGGACTTGGAGAGCATGTTCCTCACTCATTTCTTTGATGACGACGACGAGATATCCATTAGGACACTCTTCGATGAGAAACAAAAGAACGGAGAGTCGGTGGATACCTTCATCAAACGCTTCCGCAACAAGGCGATGAACTGCAAGGATCCCATCACGGAGGAGTTCAGCTTGCAGACTTGTCATAACAACTTATCCATTAACGTCTTGGATGTGATGGGAATAGAGCCGTCCGACACTTGGAAGGATTTGAAGGCCCGAGGAGAGCAAGCTGAGCGATTCCTCAAAAGGAAGAAGGCCGAGAGGAGCCAACCGATGGCTAATTCTCCAAACTCGAACTTCGCCTCTCGTGATGGGGGTGAAGCACCTGCAACGGTTGCTAATCAAACGTCGCAACAGCAAACCCGGAGGCAGCAAAAGACTTCGGATCAGAGGCCTCAAAAAGAGTATTCCTTCAAGGACGAAGATGTTCCAGCCATCTTCAAATCCCTCCTAGACAATAACAAGATCAAGCTCCCACCAATTGTGAATCAAGAGGAAGCTGACGATATTGCGGATCCGAAGTACTGCGCATACCACAGGAGGATCCATCACCCAACCAAGGCGTGCTTTACACTCAAGGATAGCATCCAAACCTTGGTTGAAGCCAGCGTCATAACGCTAGGGTAAGCCAGTCAAGAACGGCACAACTCCAGTGGGTGCACGAGTATAAACTGTATCCCCAAACTCCGACCGGTATAAGAGTATAAACTGTTTCCTGAGACTCCGAAGAGTATATGAGTATAAACTGCTTCTCAATCCTCCGATCGGTATAAGAGGTTAAACTGCTCCCTGATACTCCAATAGGTTTATGAGTCTAAACTATTTCCTCCCTTCCACGGGAAGTTCCTAGAAGAATGCCATGCGTGGTATTCTTAAGGATAACCCGATCGTGCATCTAATTCAATGATACACCCAGTTTTACAAAGAAAAGCTGGGGGTGGATAATTCATCATTTACCACAATCAAAATCCCCTCTCGATTCCTTCAATGAACGAGAGGTCCCCAGATTAAACGATCAAACCATCTTACAGTTATGATCGTTCTGCACTTCCCACTTGGTCAAACCTGTCAAAGTTAGGGCCAAAGTTAGAATCCCCTCTCAATTCCTTCAATGAACGAGAGGTCCACAAATCAAGTAACCAAACCTATAAAAGTTAGGGTTGCTTGAATCTCTTCCGATTCTCGGAGTGGAGATCCCACTCTTAGTTTCACCTTGCCGGATTCTGGGGGTGGAGATCCCACTCCTAGTTTCATCTTTCGGATTCTGGGGGTGGAGATCCCACCCCGAGTTTCCTTTCCGATTGAAGATAGAATATAAAATTCTTCCTCTTCAAATGCTGGGAGATAGAATATAAAATTCTTCCTCTCCCACTTTCCTCTGTCTTTGCTTTTAGAAAAGACAGAGATGAAGTCAACGCCTAACACGCGTTGCCGGGTAGTCTATTCCCGTGAGAAAGACGAAGCCTATGTATTCAAAAGCATAGCACATTTCCCCCGTCTTTGCTTTTAGAAAAGAAAGGGATGAAGTCAACACTTAACACACGTTGCCGGGTAGTCTATTCCCGTAAGAAAGACGAAGACTATGTATTCAAAATCATAGCACTAAGTCTAAGAAAAGTAACTTTCTTAGCACAACGTTACATGCGGAACGGATTTAAACAATCCGCATGCTAGCCCGATTCAAATGGTAATCGGTAAAGGCAAGTCAAACCCGTTGAGGGCTGGGGGTTTGCCAAAAATCCCAAAGTCAGCGCCTAATACGCGTTGCCGGTTAGTCCTTAACCGTTAAAAAGGACACAAGCCCACATATTCCACATTGTGGCAGGTTGTTATTAATAACGCCATAATCCGTGCTTCACACGCACGGGGAATTTTATCCCGAATCCTAAGTAGGGATAAGTCATCGCCTAACACGCGTTGCCGGTTTAGTCTTTCACCGATTGAGAAAAGACACCAGAGTTCGATTCTGGGGTATTTTATCCTGAAGCCTAAGGAAGGATGAGTCAGCGCCTAACACGCGTTGCCGGGTAGTCTATTCCCATGAGAAAGACGAAGTCTACGTATTCAATATCGTAGCACTAAAAGAGTTAACTCTTTTTGTCACGCCCCGCTTCCCAAAATACCAGGGAATCGGGACGCGAGCAAGCCCGCGACGTATTAGGTTGAGAAGAGATAAGTGCTAGACCTCTTCTTCTCAATCTAATACGCTAAGCGTCTGGAAATAGTACAATGCGAAGTCACAGGTCCCCGATCACAATAGCAAGAATATAAAGACAACTCAGAATAAAATAATACATATCACAAATGAATATCATCCCAGACATAAAATGCGGGTCAAACACGCCCTTATACAAACTATCTGAAAGAAATACTAGAGAATATAATACATCGATCAACAGAATGGAAGGTGCTACAACAGAAACTGAAAGGGATGACTAAGCTTCGGCTTCTTCTTCTGCTCCGTCTACATGGCACTCCTGCTGAGAATCCTCTGCCTCCTGCTGAACCTGCTCTTCTCCTAAGTCTGACGTACACCAGAGAAAACAGGTGTACGTCAGGTGCATGACGCACAGCAAGACCCGACTCCACAAAGAAAATAGGAACGGTCGAATGACCAATGCAATAACAGATGCAACAGTAGTAATAATAATAGAAGAGTGGCCAAAGCGATAACATAAATAGAAACATGTGATGATAGAATAACAATAGAGGCGTGCAACTGGAATACTAACAAGCTAGATACAATCCATCACTAGAGTATAACAATCAGGAAAAATATAAACATCCGAGTAACAAGATCATACAGCTAGCCATCCTATAATCATCCACATAACAATGTCATACAACTAGATGGAATTAATATTTAAAAATCTACAACTCGAGACGTAGTACGTCGAGCGAAATAATCCAAACAAGGAAACCCTCATGTATATACCATATGTCTCAAATTACAGATAATTAAATATTAATCCTAATCTAGGTATGGAAAGAAATACAACTGGCCTACATCTCACAAGAATCCATAAATCCTAACCAAAGTGACGACACCGATTCACTTTGATTCAACAACCAACCACAGTGGCGGCACCGATCCACTGGCAACAAGTCATGTAACTAGTCATCTTATAACAGGTCACTGGTTCACATCTCACACAGAGTCAACGCTCATATTATCGGATAACTGACTGTTCGCATATCCCCCATGTGCATCAAATACATTCAAGAACCAAAGTAGCGACACCGATCTACTTTGATCTAACCAATAAATTCATGAATCAAGTAGCGACACCGATCTACTTTGATCCAACCAATCAGCCCCCAGTGGCGACACCGATCCACTGTGACTCAACAAATCAATAAATCCCAGTGGCGACACCGATCCACTGTGACTTACCAAACCAACCAATCCCAGTGGCGACACCGATCCACTGGTACGAACCTGGAAGATATATCAACAGTCTTATCCGATTATATAAACATAGACTTTCCCACCCCAACTCATCTTGCTTTTCTAAGTCAACAACACACGAGTCTCTAGGTCTTACTCAAGTCATACAGGTCATTCTAGTCATAAACTACTAACGATTCTCAATACAATCAGGAACAATAAAAGCAGACATGTCAAATACAGTAAAATAATCACAACCATGAAATGTAATCATGAATCAACAACTACGTACTTCAGAAAATAATTCCTTTCCCAAAATAATTTCTTTTAGAAATTAATTCTCATTATAATAATCCAAAATATTCTCTTTCCTATAATAAATTCTTTAAAATTATTCCTCATCAATTATTATTCTAAAATAGTTCTTTTTCTCAAAATAAATTCTTTTTAAATATTATAAATTCTCCAAAATAATTCCGTTATCAAAATAAATTCTTTCACTTCATTATCATTATTTCGAAAATAATATTTATCACATAACTATGATTTAAATCAATATTATTCATCAAACTCACGCACATAATAACAATTATAAATTAACATAACCAGATAATTCAGTAATTCATCAACAAGCCCACGCAGATAATAACGATTCATAATTTAATCTATGCAACTAATTAACAACAGATATAAATGGGAAATGACGATTCAAAAGGAGCGGGATCTTGCCTCGGGGTATTGTCGAACAATTCAACATCGACAATGCG
>BQKN01060889.1:192460-249912 GCA_022839385.1 Asparagus kiusianus | reverse complement strand
GTGTTGTTTGTTGTTTCTTGCCATTAAACTATTAGAACTCTTATTAAATTCAAATGCCTAAAATTTTCAATTTGATAAGATATGCCTATAGCATGTACGATTATTTGCAGATACTCCTCCAAAAGATGGGGTTATAACTACTTATCTCAGTTTCATTTTATTAGCACGTACACACCCTATGACACTCATGAAAATTTTCCTCATTAGTTTTTAAGTTCCTGCGGGAATGAGTCCCACTTGTAAAAAACTATCCTAGATTAAAACTAACAGGTTATTAACACTATCAGGGGTTGCATCTACAAATGATAAGTAGCTATCCCCCAGGGGTTGCATCTACAAATGATTATACCTTTAAAAGTACAATCACTAACAGTAAAAATCATCAATACTCTGTTGATGTAGATAGGTTGTGGGGCGTATCCGACACCTTGGTCTAAGTGTTGAAGTAAAACAACCACACTTCCATCTTTGAAACTTGTACATATCATTTTGCTATGTGTGATGGAAACCTCTTGGGGTGACGACAGCAAAAAGAGTATAATTATAACCCAACAAACTTGGTGATAAAAAATTCGCAGTGGATATAGAGATGAACAAAGACATTGTGTACGTAGACATTAAGACATGCGCATAAAGTATACATTTCTGAGGACCTATGAAGATACATAACTTCGACAATTGATAACAGAATACAATAATTTCATAAACAAATAAGGTCATTACATAACAATCTCTGTGTGGATATTTGTGGTTGGATATTTGTCAAAGAATAAAATCATCAAAGCGAAAATTAGGAGGGTATATTTATGGTTGGATATTTGTCAAAGAAAGCAGGTTATTGGAAATATAATTAATTTGGTAATAGATGAACATGTCAGTTGCTAAGAGTTTGTGAGTACCTCAATACGACTGTTACTGGAACCAATACAAGTGTTCCACTGTCAATCTACTTATTTAGATCATGCACTATACAGAATAAGAGACTACAAGGGTGTTCATTGTCACGCCCCGCTTCCCAAAATACCCGGGAATCGGAACGTGAACAAGCCCGCGACGTGTTAGATTGAGAAGAAATATACACTACCATTTTTTTCTTTTCTTTTCTTCTTAATCCAATACGCTAAGCGTCTAGAAATAAATACAATGCGAAGTCACAGGTCCCCGATCACAATCAACAAGAATATAATGAACAACAACGAATAAAATAATACATATCACAAATGAATTTTCATCCCAGACATAATATTCGGGTCAACATGCCCTTATACAAAACTGAACAAATGAATACTGAATAGATACAAAAATACATCGATCAATGAAAAAGAAAGAACTACAAAGTAAACTGGAACCATCAAAGAATAAGCTTCGACTCCTTCTTCTGCTCCGTCTACATGGCACTCCTGTTGAGAATCCTCTAGCTCCTGCTGAACCTGTTCTTCTCCTAAGTCTGACGTACACCAGAAAAAATAGGTGTACGTCAGCGTGTATGGCACACGGCAAGACCCGACCCCACAAAGAAAATAGAACGAACGGAAATCCAATGCGAAAAACGATACGATAACAGAAACAACAAAAGAACGTACAACTGAATTCCACAAATCAACATGAAAACACTACTAAATCATGATAACATAAAGCATCCAGAATAGATCAGGTAACGAGATCATGTAGCTAGCGATCAGTCTAATCATCCAAGTCACAAAGGCATACACTAGATAGAATTAATACTTAAAAATCTACAACAAAAGACATAGTACGTCGAGCGAAATAATCCAAACAAGAAAACCCTCATGTATATACCATATGTCTCAAATTATAGATAATTAAATATTAATCCCGATCTATGTGTGAAAAGAAGTACAACCGGCCTACATCTCATAAGAATCATACTTAGCCAAGAATCGAGGTCATGTAACTAACTATCTCATCACTCATCTCAAATAATCAACAATCGCAATACCACTGCTCCTCAGACCCACCCTAGGCCGACACAATACACTGGCGCGAGCCTGGAAAATAATCAATAATCTCGATATCACCGCACCTCAGACCCACCGCAGGCCGACACAAGGCGCTGGCGTGAGCCTGGAAAACAACCACAATCACAATATCTCAGCTCCTCAGACCCACCCCGATGACTACACCAACTTCACCGGCACGAGCCTGGAATATGCATCAACAATCATAATATCTCATCTCCTCAGACCCACCCCGGTGACTACACAAACTTCAACGGCACGAGCCTGGAATACAACCACAATCACAAATATCTCAACTTCTCAGATCCACCTCGGTGACTACACAAACTTTACCGGCGCGAGCCTGGAATATACATCAACAATCACAACCGCTCACATGGACCAAGACTTCTCGCCCTAATTCTCGTAATTCCAGGTCAACTACACACGATGTTCTAGATCCTAATTGTGTCATACAGGTCACTATAGTCATGAACTCCTAACAATTCTCAATCACAACAATAAACAATCAATACAACTAATCATGTGCAATAATATCATAGCATATCAAATAACGAAAAAAAATTAAGAATTATAAATCATAAACAACGTCTACATAATTCATAAAATAATGTTTTTCTAAATTAATTCATTTTAAATTATTTTTCTTAACAATTAATCTAAACTAATTCATTTTCCAAAATAAATTCTTTTAAATTATTATAATTATCTAAAAATGATTCTTTTGCTGAACTAAGTTTTTTTAATTCCTTATAATTATTCTGAAAGTGCTATTTATTATATTACTATAATATATTTTAATATTCTTCATCAAACAATCCACACGGGTAATTATATTACAACTAATATATACAGACAATTCATAATAGATCTGAAAATGTAAAGAACGACAAGCTGAGTAACGGGATCTTGCCTGCGAGACCGTGGGGTCTGATGACGAGGCTACAATGCTAATGCGGACACGGTGTATGGCGATCGAGGCGACGTTGATAGTGGCTTAGTTCTGGTTCAGGCACAGGTGTTCAGCGCGGTTGAGCTTGTCGACGTGGATCTGAAGAGATAGCGTCGAAGGGGAAGAGGCAAACGAGAAGGGGACGTGGGTGGTGCTGGGGGTTCATCGGCGACGGTGTTCAGGCGGTGCTCGCAATGAAGTGGGCGGTGGAGGTGGCTGGAGGCGGACGGGGGCGCTGGCTACAGCGTGGAGGGGCTGAGCGGTGACTGTCGGGTGGAGGCGCGGGACTGCAGGAGGCTGGAGTTGAGCGTGGCCGTCGGCGTCGGCTGCCAAGGCGGCGGCCTGGGCGGAGAACAACTGGGGGAGAGCGGAGGAGGAAGAGGTGGTGGGGCGCTGGATGAGGTTGGGTCGGCGAAGAACAGGGGGAGGAGGACGAGCTCGGCGCGGTAGCAAGGGGCGGCTCAGCTGGCGGAGGAAGCCGGAGGTGAAGGGTGTGGCCGGCCAACGGGGGTGACTCGGCGGCGGCGGTGGTGCGGGGTTTGGATCTGGAGTCGGGAGAGAGAGCACGGAAGAGAGAGAAAATTGAGGGTATGGGGTGTCGGCGTGAACAGGAGAACGTACATATATATATACATATGTATAGGTAACTAGGGTTTGGTATTTAAATAAAAATAATTAAAATAAATAATTACAGGTACTTCAAAATTAAACTAATTACGGAGTAATTATCTACAAATAAAAACGTACATGTTGTGCTAATACAACAGTTAATACAAAATAGTCGAAATATACACATATTATATAATTAAACGAGAATAAATAATAATAAAAATATATTTACTTATATTTAAGATCAAATAATTATGGAATAATTATATACACAGTAAAACGTACTAGTTATACTAATATGACAGATAATATGTAATAGTAGAAATAATACAACAAATTATACAAGTAATACGTAATTAATAATACATCGTATTATACGTAATTAATATGTAATAGTAACAATAATACAACGTATTATTTAAAATTAGGAAGCTCGCCTGAAGAGTGAAGCCTGTCTGCGTAGGTGGGCTCGACTGATTTGAGCGGTTCGCCAAAATTGGGAACCTTGCTCATGGAGCAAAGCTCGTGGGGCTCGCCTGAACTGCTAGGCTCGCCGAAAACACTAAATTCGCCAATTTTGGGAATTTTGCATTTTGGCTTGGATCTCTTCAGGCCTGAATAGTAATTCAGGATGTCATCGAAGACGAGGGCTTGCGTCTTTTGGCAGGCGAGAGCTTGTCGTCGCTATTGCTTGGCTCTTTTGGAGAGAGGAGCGTTCATGTTGATGGCGAAAGTATGGTCCGTGCCGACATGAATTGGTGTCTCCTCTTGCATGGTGGTCTGCGAGGAACATTCAACAACCCATCGAGCAGCACTTGAACCTGCATCCTTTGCCTCCGGCTCGGCCGTGATGGGCTTGGGGGAGATAGAACCCCCTGTGCTTGCTCAGGCGGAGTTCTCCGATGTGGTTGCCTCGGTCACTTAGGACTGGGCCACACGCGCAACTCTGTAGCACTTGCGAGACGCATTGCCACCAGAAGAGGATGAAGATAAGTACTCTTCGAACTCGATCACGAGGGACTCAATAGTTGTACCCACCTCAATTTTGTCGAACAACGTCACCACCATTTCGATTGAAGAAATGGTTTCACCCACTGTGGTCGCCATCTTCTGTAGGTATAAATTTTGATCTCCTGAAACTAGGATTTCGTTTGTATTTATAAGAATAGCTTATTACAAACTAATGAATCGAAATTACAACAGAAACGGAGGGAATGCCCTCCTTGTTTAATGTGTGGACTTTGGTAGCGATAGGACGCCTCCTTTGGTTCTCGCACCGAGTTTGCTTTCCTTGGATGATTCAATCGAAGTTGTGGTTGGAGCTTCAGTAAACAGTAAAAGCTCCTGAGGTTGAGTTCGAGTCTACCTAAGGACAAACCAGTGCTCATGCTTGTGGGTTGTCTACTTCGAGAGAGTTACCATGCAAGAGCTTGCAAAGAGCCTTAAGTCTGAGAGTTCAGACGAGTCTCTTCAAATGAGGGAGCCTTTAGCAAATGAGCCAAGGTTCAACCTTTGGAAGATTAGCCAGCCAAGCAAGCAGCAGCCAATCAACCTCTTTCACGTTGGATGAAAGTGGCTTTAAATAGGTAAGGGATGGCATGAGTCATCCCTTGATTTGTGGGATTTGACCACTAGTAAGGATGAGGGAGCCAGCCGCCCTAGCTGTGGGATGTGACCACTTAGGGGGTCCTGTCAGCCGCCCTATTCTTGCTAGGTGAGGAGCGCCATGCTTTCTCCTTTGATTTGACCACTGATGTGACTATTCCCATACTTCAAGTGGGTAGCTGACAATGCTGGCGGGTTTCTAGTTGCTAGGCGAGCTTAGTTCGTGCATGCGAGATACAGGCTATCAGGCAAGCTCGAACCTTCGTGCTGCCGAGTCGGCCAAACAGGCGAGCTTCGAGCTATCGGACGAGCTAGGCCTTCAAGCGAGCCTGGGTCAAGCAAGCGAGCTTCAAGCCTTCAGGCTAGCTTCAAGCCTTCAAGCGAGCTTGGTTCAATGTGCAGGCGAGCCTGTGTAGGCGAGCTGTACAGGCAAGGCTGTGCAGGCGAAAATTAAGCATAAAGTACTTAATACACATAATATAAACTCCTAAACTAATTATACCCAAGCTTGTGATCTTCAACGAAGCTCTATCTTGGTACACTTGTGGATGAAACTTGAATTTGAATCTTTAACTTGAATTGCATTGGCTCACTCCACAATTTCCGCCAACCTCCATTGGATATTGATCGTGAAGCTCTATTCCATCCATCCTCCAACGTGTTATTTGTCTACAATTGATACAAAAACATAAACACTAGACAAACAACATTAGAAGCAAATTGTTTATAAATCATCATCAAAACAAGAAGGCTAACACTCTCCCCCTTTTTGATGATGACAAACAATTTACAAAAAGATATATGTATGAAAGGAAATTAATATTGTAAATTATAATTATCATACATATAAACAAGAAAGGCTATACTTATAATATTTCTCCCCCTTTGACAACATCAAAAAGGGGACAAAAGATAAAGATAGCGAAAGCATACAAATAAGCATGGGTGAGTATAAAACAAGTATAGAGATTGCTCCCCCTATCAAAATGCCTTAATGAATATATAAAATAAATTCTAAGGCAAAAACATGTGAGTAAGCATAAATAAAAGATATGCTAAATATAACTCACATACAAACAAGACAATGAGAACACATGTCATTACGAAATAATGTCTCATTACTCAAACATAAAAACCATGTATAAATAAATTTATGAAAACAAAGGAATGAGGAAAATATGAGAACCATGAAAAAAGTTTTCAAATGAAAACAAATCACTAAAATGAATTCATAAATCAAAACTTGAGTCCCAAAACAATGTTTGATCAAAAAGAATTTTCTTTGTATAACTTGATCAAACTACTCGTAGAATACATTATAAGGCATGAATAGATGATCCATGAGCACAAACATGTAAATATCATCATATAAGTGAAATATAATGAGTTCAAAGCAACAAATCAAAACAAAATCTTTGACAAAAGAATTTCAAGAGAGGCAATTATATATCAAGCTCTTAAGCTTGTTTCAACCTATATAATCATTCTAGCATCTGATAAACATGATTTCGGAAAAAACACTCAATAAACCCGGAGGGTTACATAAACATAAATCTCTCATGAAAATTTAAACTCATAGTCATGAAAACAAAAGAATTTGATCAAAGAAAGTTTGTTTTCATATAAAAAATTTTCAAAGCTCATTTTACAAAACCAAGAAAAGGAAAAAAAATAAAAACACTAAAATTCTTGGTTTAAAAATCATTTTGGCACCTAAGAATTTTTGTGCCGGATTGGTTAGGGACATGACCGCTATTAATAAAGTTCAAAGCCCTAGGGTTATGAACCCTTTTGGGCACATTTGGTGCACTAAACCGGTCATAACAATAATTGCTCAAATGACCCTTTTGATTGCAATTTGTGCAATGAAAGAGATCCATTTGTTTTTGTGGACCATTAGCTCGTGCACGGGAATCATTTACAAATAAAGATTGTCTTTTAGAAATATTTTATAAATAAGAAACATTTTTAAACAATAGTCTATTTGGAACATATTGCAACTTAGAAGCTTTTTATATATCAAAACAAAATTTAGCAAGATGTCCAAACCTACCACAAACATCACATTTAAAAGCATGTGGTCTACTAGAAGCATTTGGTAAATGAGAATTTTTTTTTCAAACAAAAACAATATTCGACCAAATGACCAAAACGACTACAATGATCACATCTATACACATGAGCATGCTTATGATGAGCAATGGGTGCATTGTGTGTACATGTGATGAAGAAACTTGATGAGATGCATAAGGAGCATTGACATTTTTATGTTTGTGTGCATCATAGAAAAATTTAGCTATATGGCATTTACGACCGAAAATTGAGCATTTGTAAACTTTGCTATACAAGTGTGCATCGTGTGTAGGTGATTTTGTAGCACTAGATTTAGCACACTTGTCCATAAGTTTCTTATGGTTATCAATGCATGTTCTTAAAGTTGAATCTAAAGATGAAATGCATTTATTTACAAGATTCAATTCTTTATTATTAGGTACATATGCATTTTTATTAAAAGTAGAACATAAATAGTTATTTATGAAAGAAGCAGTATCATTTTGTATGTTCTTTACTTCTAACATGGCATTATTTTTGTCATGAGTCAAGTTAGCAATACCCAATTTCAAATTATTGTTTTCCAAATTTAGCATATTATTGTTTTCTTTAAAAGCAATATTTTCTTAAGAAATGATATCAAATTTGGAAACTAACTTCTCATGATCGGATTTTAAAT
Source organism: Asparagus kiusianus (assembly GCA_022839385.1). Taxonomy (NCBI): domain Eukaryota; kingdom Viridiplantae; phylum Streptophyta; class Magnoliopsida; order Asparagales; family Asparagaceae; genus Asparagus; species Asparagus kiusianus. The sequence goes on along the minus strand of BQKN01060889.1, from coordinate 242,036 downwards.
CTTCATGCTTGCTTTTTAAGTCTAAAAAGATATAATACAATTTGTTATAGGAATGCAATAATTTTTCAGAAGCACAGGCGAGTTCATCAAAAGATAAATCATATTCGGAATCGGACTCGCTTACTAAACTAGGGCTATCGTCTAGTGGTCGTGTGCATGAAAATGAAGCTCCACATGAACTAGAAGCGGAATCCTCCAAAACTTGTCGGATCGCCTCCAAATTCCCTTGATATGCTTCTATAAGTTTCCATAATCAAGTAAGCACTATCAAAAGAATCAAGCTTGTTAGATATAGATGAATCGAACACGTAAAAATTCTAACAAAACCTTATTCATGGTAAACATATGATGAACATTTTTATTCCACTTGGATTTCTCCGAAGTGGACACAATATAAGCATCATCTATAATTTCCCATAAATCAAAGTGTCTAGATCGAACAAAAAGTTTAAATCTAACACACCATTGGGCATAGTGGAAATTATCTAATCTAGGAGCAATATTGATGGCATAACCTAAACAAGGTGCACCGTGCATATCCATAATGTACATATGTGCAAGCAAGATACAAATAAAATTAAAATAAGAATAGCACAAAAAGATAACTTGGATCTTTAACTCAAGGTGATTAGACCTTAAATCAAAGAGCACCAAGCTCTGATATCAATTGTTGGACCCTAATGCCACTAGGAAAGAACCGTAGAGGGGGGAGGTTTTGAATAGGGTTTATGCTAATCTAATCCGATTTTATGCCAATTAAAACTAATTAACAAATATATCCTTGCACATATCAGCGGAGACGACCACTATAGTTCCAGGTCGGAGACTTAATTATGTTAAAAGTATCACCCATGAAGGGCGTTCAGCGATTTGATAGACAGGGAAAGTTTTCCACGAGGTATGTTGGTCCCTTTAGGATTATTGAGCGTATTGGAGTTGTTCCCTATAGATTAGACAAACAACATTATGGGTAAATTATTTGTTAACATCATCAAAACAAAGAGGCTAACAATCTCCCCCTTTTTGATGATGACAAATAATTTAAAAATATATATATGCATGAAAGAAAATGAATATACAATATTGTAGTTATCATGCATATAATCAAAAAGAATATACTCACAATATTTCTCCCCCTTTGATAACATCAAAAAGGGGAACCAACAATAATAAAGAGAGCGAAAACTCCCCCTACCTATAAGCATGGGTGAGTATAAAACAAATATAGAATAGGGAAGACTCCCCCTATCAAAATTCTATATAGAATATATAAAATGAATTGCTAAGGCAATCATATGTGAGCAAGCATAGATGAATATGCTAAATATCACTCACATACTATAAGATAATGAGAACACATATGGATGTACCATTAAATAATGTGTCTCAAAACATAAACATAAAAATCATGTATAAAAATAGATTTATGAAATCAAAAGAAAAGGAACATGAAAATTATGCAAAATGTTTTCAAATGAAAAAAAAATTAATTAATGAAATCATAAATCAATATTTAAGCCCAAAAATGATGTTTGATTAATAAATGAAATTTTCTTTGTAAAACTTGGTCAAACCACATAAAAAATACATTATAAAGTATATTTGAAATTTGAATCATCTATTTGTGCTTATATAATGAATTCAAAAGAACAAATCAAAGCAAAATTTTCATAGTTCAAAAGTAACATACAAGAATCATGAACTATGGATTTTAAAAAGTAAAAATCATCTTTAAGAGTATAAAACCAAACCATCATTGATTTTCATAAATGAGAGAGGAAACCATATCAAGCTTTTGAGCTTGTTCCAACTCATATAAGAACTTTTAGTACCCGGTAAACAAGATTTGAGAATGAACACCCAATAAATCTGGGGGGGGGGGGTTATATAAACACAAACCTCTCATCAAAACAAAACCAATAATCATGGAAACAAAAGAATTTGACCAATAAAAAGAATAGTTTTCATGTTCAAAAGATTAAAGTATAATTTTCAAAACCAAGAAAAGGAAAAAGAAAAATACTAAAATACTTGGTTTAAAAATTAAATTTATTTTGGTACCCAAGAATTCTTGGTACCAAGAAACTTAAGGATATGACCCCTATCTTTCAAGCTAAAAGCACTAGAGTTATGAACCCTCTAGAGCGCATTTGGCACACTAACACGGTCAAAGCAATAATCACTCAAATGACCCTTCCGATTGTAATTTGTGTAATGAAAGAGATCCATTTGTTTTTGTAGACCATTAGCTCGTACACTGGAATCATTTGCAAATAACGATTGTCTTTTAGAAATATTTTGCAAATGAGAAACATTATCAAACAAAGGTGGTCTTTTTGAAATATTTTACAAAATAGGAGCTTTTTGTATATCAAAACAAAATTTAGCAATATGTCCAAACCTACCACACACATCACATTTAAAACACGTGGTCTACTAGAAACATTTGGCAAACTAGAATTCTTTTTTAAATCAAAGCAAAACTTTGCCAAATGGTCAAATGGCCAAATCGACCACAATAATCACATTTAAACACATGAGCATTCTTATGATGAACATGATGAGTATGTCTATGTGTATGTGATGAAGAAGCTTGATGAGATACACAATCATGAATAGGCTTGTTAAGCTTTTGTGCATTATAATAATATTTGGCTATGTGGCCTTTAAGACCGCAAATAGAACACTTATGAATTTTGTCATACATGTGTGCGTAGTGTGTAGGTTTCTTAGTAGAATTAACATGGTACTTTGCACACATGTCCAAAAGCTTTTTGTTATTCATAATACAAGTGTTTAGTGTTGAATCTATGGTCGATATATGTTTTTTCATTTGATTCAACTCATCATTGTGCATACAAACATTGCTACTAGAAGTAGGATAAACATAATCATTTTCCATAGAGTTTAATTTATTTTTACGAATCTCTACTTCTAGCATGGAATCACATTTGTCATGAAGCAATCTAGCATTTTCTAATCTCAAATTTTTATTGCATTCTTTAAGATTTATATTTTCATTTGCAATGAGATCAAACTTAGTAACTAGTGTTTCATGAGAGGATTTCATGTTATCATGCTTACTTTTCAATTCAATATAACAATTGATAATCATTCAAATTCATGTGCAATCTCATCAAAAGTAATATCATCATTGTTGTCGAGCTCACATACCTCACTAGGGCTATCACCTATTGGTCGTGTGCATGATCCTCCAGTGGAGCTTGAGGAGGAAGCCTCCAAAGCTTGTCGGATCGCCTCCAAGTCCCCTTGATGTGCTTCTATAAATTTCCATAAATTATAAGCACTATCAAAATGAACAAATTTGTTAGAGAAGGATGAGTGAAAAGCACTAAGCAAATATTCCAAAAAAAGCTTGTTCATATTAAACATTCATTTATTATTTTTACTCCACTTGGATTTTTCCGAAGTGGGTACAATATAAGCATCTTTAAAAACTTCCCGTAAATCGAATTGTTTAGATTGCACAAAAGTTTGAATCTAACACGCCATTGAGCATATGGAAAAATATCCAAGGTTATTAGACCTGAAATAAAAAAGCACCAAGCTCTGATAGCAATTGTTAGACCCTAAAGGGGAGGGGGGTGATTAGGGTCTTATACTAATCTAATCTAATTTAATGCTAATTAAAATTAATTATCAAATTAATCTTACAAGATAGATATACAATATGTTATGAACAAGAATAAGCAATATGAAAATAGAGATATATCCTATATGGTGAAATATATGCAAGGATATATAAACAACACTAGGGTAAACAATCTAAACTAAAGATACAGTTGTGATAGGGCAATATAAATTATGCAAACACACAATATGATCACGGAGTTCGGACCTTCCGTCCTACGTCTCCGCTCCCCACTCCCGGGGAGAAATCCACTATCACAACTGGGTTTTCTACGATCACCTGAATAACGTTTACACCTCACACTCGATTTTCTAACTAACCAAAACCTTTACAATCTCACACTCTCGTAATCCCACTTTACACCCTCTTAAGTGTTGGTCTCTAGTCCGTGTCTCCCATAATTGCTAGGAATTATAACCTCTCTCTGGGTATTACTACCTACTGCACTCCTCTTGGGACGACCCCGTCTCTCACCACACACTCCTCTCGGTGTACAAGTGTATTACAAAGTTAATCTCACAATAAGCACAATATAACAAAGGATTGTTCTCTAATATGAATGAGAACACAATGATAGCTCACACTCTAAGTCACAAACCCACAACCTCAAAATATATTATGAATGTAAATACAATAAGCTCAATAGGTTGTGTGTGAACAAAGAGATAAATTAAATTAAACCAAACTCAATTTAAATCTAGCTTATGAAAATTATGAACAAAACAATAAATAGCTAGAAATAGAGTTTAGGAAAACTTCTCTATGATAACACGAGAGAGAGGAATAAGAGTTGGATGCTCAAACACCGATGGATGATCTTTCTCAAGCTCTTGTGAAATTGTTTTCACAAAACAAACTCTCAATTGTTTAAAAACTTTTTAAACAAACAAAACTTTAAACCCTTGTTAAACCTTCTTAAAACATGCTCTTGAATAGTGTTAAGAACTAAGGATATATTGGGGGTATTTATAAGGACCCTAAAGCCAAGAGAAAACAAGGCAAAAAGACCAAAAACCCAAAATCAGTACAGTCTGGATATATAGCCGTTACAGTGTTATGTGTCGACTTGGTACTGTTCATGAGTCGACTCATAAGTAGCTGTTATAGGATAAAAATCAACTTATGGGTCGACTCATAAAATTCATGAGTCAACTCATCATGCATGGGTCGACTCATGAAGTCATGGGTCGACTCAGCAGAAACAAAACACATTTTCCAGCATAGTTTGTGAGTCGACTTATGACAGACATGAGTCGACTCAACCTGATGGGTCGACTCATGATGTTATGAGTCGACTCGTCAGAAACAAAATGTAAACTACACAACAGTTTATGAGTCGACTCAAGACATGCACACAACATGTTTTAAACAGTACATGTCAACTTAAAACAGGGTTGAAAAATATCAAATAAATTCAAAAAAATATAAAACTTTGGAAATTAATTGTAGACATAATAATACACATGTTACAAAAATTGGTTTTCAAAAAGGACCTCCCAAATGAAAAATATTATTATTTTACAAAATAGTCCAAAACATAAAACTATAAACACATGAGTTTTGTCATTTTAGCTTAGACATATTTTGAAATATTACAAAATAATTTTGTAGACTTAATAAAAGATGTATATGACTATTGTTAAGTCCAAAAACTGATAATACAATTTTTTCACAAAATTACATATTTTGCAAACTTTTCAAAAACAAGAAATATGATTTCATTGAACTAAACAAAATTGATATTGATGAAATCATATATATACATATAAGTATGAAACAAGAAATGCATGTTTAATTGTATTCAATTGTTTCATATTAAAACTTAATAACTATCAAACCAAAACATATATGTATATATATAACTATATATATACATAGAAACCACAATTAAAGTGTGTATATATATATAACGACATATATATACAAAGAAACCAATAAACTGTGTGTGTATATATGATTGAGCTTAAAGTACTTAACACACAAAATATAAACTCCTAAACTAGATTACCCAAGCAATAGGTCTTCAACGAAGCTCTATCTTTGCATACTTGTGGATGAAGCTTGAACTTGGATCTTCAACTTGAATTGTAAGGCTTCACTCCACGATTCCGCTAACCCCCATTGGAAATGATCATTGTGACACAATTCCATCCATCCTCCAACTTGTTGTTTGTCTACAATAAATAGAAATACACAAACACTAGACAAACAACATTAGTAGTAAATTATTTGTTAAACATCATCAAAAAAAGAGGCCAACAGAAGCAAATCCAAAGAAAGTTACATATTGCTACATACCTTGAGAACAAAGGAAACATGGAGACCCTGGCTTTCAAATACTTGAATATGAAGTCTTGAATTCCAACCAAGATAAAGAGTTTAGCGGTCAAAAGAAAATATCTGTGTTTTTTTGTACCAGCCTCTTCTATAAATGATGAGGAATTAATCTTGTCTTCCTAGTTTATTTTATGATTAGAAAGCCCTTAATATGATTAAAAAATAGGTTATGACATAAAATTAATTTCAGATTTGATTAATGGAGGAGGTTCTCTTGCACCTTTTAACAAAATGCACAGTCCAGAATAGAGAGATGCTCTTTATCATGGCAAAAGGCTATCATCTATGAAGAAAGGTTTAGGATATGAAGTATGCATGACATCATCTAAAGAACTCGTGGATTTGCAGCTAGCCCCATCTCAATTGAAAGAGGGAGAACAAGCTATACCAGATGAATTTGAGGAGATTAATCTTGGCACTAGTGATGACCCTTGTGCCATATTTATCTATGCTCATATGTGGAAGGAAGAAAAAGATGAATAAAACACTTCTTATCCAAGAACAAAGATGTCTTTGCTTGGAATTACAAGGAGATGTCTGGGCTTGATCCGAATGTAGCTATACATCGCTTAGCTATTTCAAGTGATATTACACCTATCAAACAACAACAATGACATTTTCATCCAGAAATATTACATCAAATAATTACTGAGATTGATAAACTTCTTACTGCTGACTTTATCGGAGAAATCAAATATCCTACATGGTTGGCTAATATAGTCCCTGTTAAAAAGAAAAATGAACAAACTCGTGTTTGTATCGATTTTGATGATTTAAATAAGGCTTGTCCAAAAGATGATTTTTCTCTCCTCATTTCTGAATTATTAATAGATTCTACTACATGTTATGAAGTATTATCATTCATGGATGGTTATTCGGGATATAATCAAAATATTATGGTACCAGAAGATGAAGAGTATACTGCTTCTAGGAAACCAAAACGTATCTTCTGTTATAAAGTAAGGCCTTTTGGACTAAAAAATGCTGGTGCGACATACCAACGTGCTATGACAGAGATTTTTACTGATCTCCTCCATGATAAGATAGAGTGTTATGTTGATGTCATTGTGATAAAGACAAAGCATAGAAGTGCACATATACAAGATTTTTCTTTGGTTTTTGAACGCTTAATAAAACATCAATTAAAGATGAGCCCAACAAAATATGCATTCGGTGTCTCATCAAGAAAATTTTTAGGGTTTGTCGTTCGTAAAGATGGAATTAAGATCTATCCAGCAGAGACAAAGGCTATCGTTGAGATGCCACAACCACGAAACCTACTTGAGTTGAAAAGTCTTCTAGGGCGACTTGCATACATTCAACGTTTCATTGCTAATATAGTCGAGGTGCCACCCATTTACTAGACTCGTGAAAAAAGGAGTTTCTTTTGAATGGGATGATGCATGACAAAATTCTTTTGAAAGTATAAAAAAATACTTGACGTGCCCACCTATGCTAGGAGTCCTCATTAAAGGGCGACCTTTAATATTATATACGGTCGCATTACCCATGTCTCTGGGGGGCATTATTGGCCCAAGTTAATAATGAGGGAAAGGAAGTTGCTTTGTATTATCTGAGCCGTATGATGCTGGGGGCAGAATAGAACTATCCTTGTATGAAAAAAATATGTTTGGCCTTAGTTTTTGCAGCCCAAAAACTTAGACATTATATGTTAGAGCATACTATTCATTTAGTATCTCGGGCGGATCCTCTCAGATATATTCTTGGAAAATTAGTTTTATCATGTCGCTTAGCAAAATAGGCAATGTTTTTTACTCAATTTGATATTGTCTATGTACACCCAAAAAGGCTATTAAAGGGCAGGCTTTAGCATATTTTCTAGCCTCTCATGCTTGACCAGGAGAAAAAGAGATTGAAGATGATCTTCTTGATGATGATGTTATGACTACCTTCATAGCCCCTTCATGGGTCATGTATTTTGATGGAGCTAGTCGAGGAACGGGGGCAGGAGCTGGAGTTGTATTTGTTACTCTTAAAGGAGAATCTCCACCATACTTGTTTACATTGACTTTAGCATCATCTAATAACAAAACTGAGTATGAGGCTCTTGTCATTGGTCTCAAATTAGCGTTAGACATACATCTTAATCCATTGATAATCTATGGTGATTCACAACTTGTTATACATCAACTAAATGGAAAATATGTTGTCAAAAAGAAGGAACTGATTCCATATTTTCTAAAATATGCGGCTTCATTGTCTATCTCTCCGATCACCACCCTCTAAATAATTGTAGAAACGAGGTGAGTACTATCATTGATACTTGAAGAGTCACCACAAGAGACATTAACATCCACGAGTATTTAGGCTTACATTGAATACAGATTGGCGAAGACCCTTACTGGATTATCTCAATCATTGAATACAGATAGTCACCAGAGATAACAAATAAGGAAGTGTGCTATACATTATACTTGCATTGAAGGGATCCTCTTTAGGTGATCTTTTGATGGTACGCTTCTTCGATGTTTATCTGAAAATAAAGCTATGAATGCTTTGAAAGAAGTACATGTTGGGGTATGTGGAGCTCATCAATCGGAACAAAGGCTTTACCATTAATCTAAAACATCTAGGATATTACTGGCCTGCAATGGCTCGAGATGCAATGCAGTTTGCTAAGAGATGCCATGTTTGTCAAATTCATGCAGATTTTATACATCAACCCCGAGAACCACTCCATACAACTAATGTATCTTGACCTTTTGATGTGTGGGAGATGAACATCGTAGGTCCTATTCATCCTCCATCATCCAAGTGACATAGCTATATATTAGCTGCAACTGACTATTTTTCTAAGTACACAAAAGTTATCCCTCTACAGGAGACACGAGGTGTAGATATGGTAAATTTTGTTCGTACACATTTAATATATCGATTTTGCATACCAGCTAGGATCATAGCAGATAATAGAACTCTATTTAAAAATCAGGATATACAGAGACATTGTTTAAAATTTCATATTAAACATTACTTTTCATCAACCTACAATACAGCAGCTAGTGGTCAAACCGAGGCATTCAATAAGATATTATGCAAATTACTAAAGAAAGTGGCCTCCTATAATAAACGAGAATGACATGAGCTGCTTACAGAGAGTTTATGGGCATATCGTACTACTATTCGAACACCTACAGAGTGAACGCTTTATGCATTGGTCTTCAGAGGTGATGTTGTATTGCCACTTGAAGTGCAAATACCATCTTATAGAGTTGCAATCCATAAAGGACTTTCAAAGGATGAAGCACTAAAAGCTCAGCTAGAAGAATTGAATGGCTTAGAGGATCAGCATCTAAGAGCAAAACAAGTTTTGGAAATATATCAGGCTCGAATTTCACGAGCTTTTGATAAAAAAGTTCATCATAGATCCTTCAAGGTTGCTGATTTAGTATTGGCTGTTGTTTGTTCTATGACCATCACAAGGCGAACAAAAAGTAAATTTGAACCAAAATGGGAAGTCCCTTTCATAGTACAAGAGGTTTACTTAAACAGGGCCTATAAAATAATTTCATCTGATGGAGAATACTCTCCTCCCCCAATAAACGTAAAATTCCTAAAAAGATATTATGCCTAAAGAGACATAACACTCTAAACTTTTACGACTATAAATTGTAAGACACTCCAAACATTTACGAGTATAAATTGTAAGACACTCCAAACTTTAAGATTATAAACTATATGACACTCCAATTTTTAAGAGTCTAAATTGAAAGAAACTCTAAAGTCTAAGAGGATAAACTACGAGTAAACCTATCAGAGAGCTTCAATTCAAGTAAAGTCATGTTTATACAAAACTAGATTCAAAATATGATCTATCATTTCAGACGAGAGGTCTTTTGAAGCCTTCTGGACAAAGTCATGGCCAAAACAAATGCAGACTTATGTGTAGTCTGCGGCAGGACGAAAATATAGATTGGAATCAGTGCTCTTGCATCATCTCATTTGAAAAAAAAAATCTTCAATAGCCTCCAAACTCTAAGAGAATAAATTATGAGTAAGTTTGATTCCACACAAGCTTGTCCATCAAAGTTCAATACAAGTTTCCTCTGGTGCATTCAATGATGACTTCATCTCTCTTGAGAGATGATTGTAATAATTGCAAGTATGAAATATTAAAACATTGTTTATTTAGAATATCTATTTGCTATGAAACAAAATCTCCAATATATAAAATAAGGTTTATTTAAAAAAATAAATTATCTCTTGAAGGACATTACATAGGCTAGAAGAGTTTTAAAGGTGGTTGAACATGCTTCGTACTCAGCCTTGAGATGTTGTATATTAGGAGAAATTTGATATGCCCGATGAAGAAATTGCACAAAATTTTCTTATTTGTCCAAGACCTTCTTCAAACGTGCTTCTGCTATGTCAATTGTTTTTAATTTAATTTAAACGAACTCAATCTTTTTCTCTAAATTCTAAACTTTCTTTCTCTATTATAATCTTTTGATTCAGATCATCCTTGCATGATTGATTATGACTAAGAGCCACTTTATGAGCAAGCATTGACTTCTCTACATAAGAGATAGGATTTTCCAATAATTTTGAAAATTCTAGAGAAGATACCTCATCAATATGTTCAGACATAGAAATCAGCTCCTGTTGAATTGCATGATACTTTGTGGTAATTACAATAATCTTCTCAAATGCTTTCCTTAGATTATCGCCTAAGTTACCAAGGGCTCCACACAATGCAATTTAGTTCTCTATAAGTTTGATAAAGCCTTCAAAGTCTTGCTCGAAAAGGACCAAAATCTTTTGTTTACAAAATTCTTTAACAAAAATGGGTAGTAGTAGATCTGTAACCGAGCTCACAGAAGGGTCAACAGGTCCTTCATCATTTATATCATCACTATCATTAATTACGGGTGTTGGGGGCCTCATCAGACTGTTTTTATCAACTCTCATCAAACGGACATGAATAGAGCAGTCTTGACGTTGTAATTATGAGATCTCGTCTTTGCTCTTAATGTGATAAATTCCCAGGCATTGGAGGCTAAACTTTAGTAGATGAAGATACAACACATAGAACTTGATCTTTTGATTCTTCTAAAAAGACTTGAATAGCTTGCTCAACTAAACTTATACTTCCTCTCGCCTCACTGTTCATTTGGGAAACAATCATAATTTGGTCCTGTTGTATTGGAGTGTCTTGTTTCGATATTTCTTCGTATGAAAGGCTATCATTTGTTTTAATCTGAGTCTCATCTTCATTGGAAGAGTTGCTAGAAGAAACAGGTTCTCTGTAATCTTTAAAAATATCAAGGTTTTTGACAAAGGATGCATTTTTATCATGTACTTATAAAAAATATTCATGGGTACACATTAAAAAAAGTCATATGTACGAATTATTATAGAAATAGTAGAATACCTTGTGTAGTGATTGAGACCCTTGAGGTGCAATTGAAGCAGGTAGAATTCGTTCATCACCACCTTCTAAATCTACAATAACATTATTAGAACTCGTACTTTTATTTCGCACTTGTGAAATGGAAGTGGCTTGATCGGCTTTCAATGCTAGATCAGAAGAAACTCGTTGCTTTTTCTTAGGATCGTCAACAAAAGAGCATTTTTGTTTGATGATCTGGGTAGGCTCTGCTGTATCCCTCGATGATGATGATGAATGTAAAAAATTTATAATTGAGGTATGCTATAAATCAAGCATTAATTTGGAATTTAATTATATCTTATCTTGCTCAGAGCAAAGAGTATATAGCTTCTTTATTTCTTTAGCAGAGAAGTTATGATATCCCTCTTGATACTACGTAACATAACCATAAAGAGTCTTCCCCATTCATCCATCAGAAGAAATGATGAAATGCTTGCCCGTCCCTAATAAAAAAAAGAATCTCCAGTAGCAGTACATCATACATAAGGATGGTTCAATACGGGAACTCATTGATCATAACCAAATTGACGGACAAACATATGAGGATTATATGGTTCAGTAAAGAGCCTCTTCCCCATCCTAAGAGGAAGGATACCTTGGTAGATTGAAAGAAAAATTGAAGAATGAGAGCTCGATATCTTTTGCTTCGATGTATCCACAAAGGAAGTGGGGCTGAAAGAATGCGAGAGTGGATAAGGCCTCCAATTAAGTTTCTTATCATCTCCTTCATGCAAAAATTTTCTAGCTTTTTTAGAAGAATAAGGGGATCCTAAAGTTTCTACTCCTAAAATTTGCAGCAATAATAGGGCGTCTGATCTATGATTTGAAGAAGGAAACTGTATTTCAATTTTGTTTTCAAGTAGTCGATCTTACAAATTAGGAAAATATTGATAGATCCATCCAATGATAATGAACCAGCCAACAACATGACACTACCAAGTGATTTGTAACCCAATAGTTAATTTCTCGATAAAGGGTGCAGAGCGTCGGAATAGCCAGGGAGTAAGGTTTTTTACTATCAACCATTCTTACAGCTACAACGAACACTTTAGGGATGATATAGGTTAGGTCATAGAGAACTACAAATTTGCATAACCATAAGGTGAGAAAAGCTGCAAGTGGTGTGTTCTTCCCGAAAGTTTGAATACTATCAAAAGACTTGCTCTTATGTTTTCCTTTAGATATGACTCTATGATGTTGCCCATGAAAGAAAAATTTCATCCATTTTTCAAAAGAAACATTGTCTACAGGACTAATATCTCTAAGATATTGATAGTAATTCAGGAGTGCTTTGAGGGGTTGCCCATGCTTTACTTAAGGATCTTCAAGCTCTTCATTTGTGGGCACGTATTCATCATATACTTGTCCCTGCACAGGAAGGCCCTTAATTCTCTCCATATCTAGCAAATTGATAGAAAGATCCCCCTATTTTGTAGCAAATACATTACAATCTTAATATGATAAACTCCAAGAGATGAAAGTACAGCGCCGTAGATAATAAGTCGTTCTAAAACATCAGTGTATTTTTGCAATATATATAGGCACCAATTATTATATCCGTCAATCATGAGATGTTTATTTTCTCTTACATCCCCCCATCATTTATTTCAAGCAATAAGCTCAGTTGCAAAACATGTCAATGAGCCTGAAGGAAAAGTCTACGTATATGAATTGAAAGTCTCTGCACAAGGATTGACAGTGAGAGTAGAGGCGGAGGCAGTATGAATTATTTTTATAAATTGTCCCCATCCAAATTGTGCAATCATTGCCTGAGTTGAGTTGTTAAGATCTTTGGGTAATTCGTGTGCTTTCTGATAATTCATAATGGTTGAAGAGGAACATGTCATTGGAGCATGTTTTTCTAACCCTAAATCAATAGGTTCATCTTTATAAAAATGAGAAGTCATAGGGGAATCATCAATAACCAAAGATTTATGGGGCTCAACTTCTTCAGCTAGTTGTTTACCCCTAATAGAAATACTAATTGAATAAGACATCTGGAAAAAATTTATACATTAAATAAAATTATAATTGGTAGCTAAAAAAAGAACGAATTAAGCATGAAAAATTTTGAATTAATATGGATGATGAGAATAGAATCTTAAAATAAGTTTAGATGTTAAGGCTAAGCTCATCTATTTTACATTAGATAACAAGGCTTTAGAGTTTTCTAAAATTTATTTTCTGCATGATGGCCCAAGCCTCAAAAAACTTTATTCTCGAAGCATGAAGCTTTTGAGGTGCATGGTTCTCTTTTTTGGAATTTGACTTCCGTACTTGAACCCCATGGCACGTTGAGAATAAATTTTTGAAACAGAGGGAAGAAACCTAAGGGATTCTGAACTTATTTTATGAATTAAGGCTAAGCTCATCAATTTTGCTAGAGGAAGAAGGCTAGAGTTTTCTAAAATTTATTTTCTGCATCATGGCTCATGTCTCAAAAAATTTATTCTTGAAGCATGAAGCTTTCAAGGTGCATGGCCCTCCGTTTTAGAATTGGCCTCCATACTTGAACCCCATAACACCGTGAGAATAAACGTTAGACCCTAATGCAGCTAGGAAAGAACCTTAGAGGAGGGGTGAATAGGGTTTATGCTAATCTAATCTGATTCAATGCCAATAAAAACTAATTAACAAATATCCTAGAAAATTAGATATGCAACAAGATATATATGCAAGGATATGCAAACAAGGGTAAGTAAACTATAAACAAATACAGACAATATAGTGGATAAATTAGATAATGAGAGAATGGCAATAGAGATAAACAAAATATAAGTGCACAAGCCAAACTCAAACATACAATAAATGATCACGGAGTTCGGACCTTTTGTCCTATGACTCCGCTCCCCACTCTTAGGGAGAAATCCCGAGTATTGATCGGCAGTTGAACCTCACTTTCTTGAGCTGTAAGTGGTTGTTAGCAGCCAACAAGACTATCCCTGTGAAGCCGATTGCAGAGCTAGAGGCCGAGGAAGCTTCTCAGGCTGATTCCCGTAGGATACAGGAAAACGCTCGGTCGCAGAGGACACGGAACAAGACTCGTCGGCTCGATGAAGAGGGAAAGAGGACCTTCCATTCTGCGGACGAGGCTTCAGGTGGAGATCCTGAAGATTACGATGACTTTTCCGAGCGAGGTTTACGATTCATCTTTTCCTTCTATCTTCCAGAAGTATTGAAACTGACTATGGTTTGATGTTTCAGGGACCACAGTTGATCAGGATGAAGAGTTCCGTCCTCCTCCCCAGGCGAGACCTTCGATCCCCACTGCTAGGCGGAAGAGATTAGCCCGCAAACCTCGTGTAGCTTCACAAGCATTTGATATGGATTTGGCTGGTGACGATCCTGCTAGTGACGGAGGTAACGTCTACCCTGTGAACCATTCTCTTGGTTATTCAGAACATTGACTCATGTTTTTCCATCTCTATATAAGAGTGCGTGGAGAGAGTGAGATGAGTCCCGATCCCATTCTCGTATCTCCCGATGAGTCTGACCCACTTCCCCATGTAGAGAGGCCTCTTGCTCCTTCAGATACCTTGCAGGAGGCGAACGAGGATTTTGGAAATCAAGAGGCTAATGCACCTGTAAAAGGTAACTCCTTTTTATTGGTTGTAGTCTCTTCATTCTTCTTTGGTACTTATATTCTCTCATGTCAGACTTCTCGATTGATGATTTTGACGAGGGAGGCTTGTTTGCGGACACTCTTATGCTGAACTTCATGTATAGCTCTCCTCCGATTGATGACCAGTTACCTGGGGATATGTTTTCTGAGTCCACATTTGCTAACAATCCCGAGGATGATTCCCTTGAAGGTGTGTGCCTCCTTCTGAGTTGATTATAGGACTAACCAATCTTGACTAATGCAGCTATAATGTAATGCCTCTGCGAATTTCATTTTGAATTTGACAGGAGCTTTTGTTGAGAAGGACCCTGTTGAGCCGGTTGCGAGACCAACTACACCAGTTGATGCACCTGCAGCCGTTACACCTTCACCACCCCCAGCGGCTCAAGGGGAAGAAGGTATAAGTTAAATCATTGAGGAGCGCTATTCCTTTTTCTCATTAAGACTTTTGACAGACTTCTCCCTTTTTTGTGTAGGGCGTTCTTCTCGTCTTCATGTCCTAGTGAAGGAGTTGTTATCCGACGACGATCCTGACAAGGTCGTCATCTGCATAGAAGTTCGCTCCTTCTTCTCCTTTGTGAATGCTATGATTGGCAAGCTCTTCAACGACGGACTTTCACTTCACCAGTTTAAACCTCTCCTTAATTCCAGAGTCAATTTGATAAGGGAAGCAGGATATCCAGATTTGGCGAAGGCTATAGTTGACGATCTCGACTGCCTAGAGCATGAGCTTCAGATGTTTCGTGAGCTTCGAGATACCGGCGTCTCTTCATTTATTGCTGCTGAGTTGGACACCCGCATACAGTCACTGCGCGAGACTCAGATTCTTGCTGAGCTCGAGATTCAGATGCAGCGAGACCGAGTAGCTCGAGTTGAGACCGGCCTTGCTACCAGATTATCTTCACTTTCCGCACTCGATTCTTCTCTTATCTCTTGTGAAACCAAGATAGATCGGCTTGAAAGAGAACTCCGCGAAGAAAAGGAGACCTTGGGTATTCTTCAGATGACGAAGGCACAGGATCAGCAGACCTGCACGGCTTTATCTGATGAGTTGAAGTCTTTGAAGCAGAGGCTAGTCGAGATAGAGGAGACTGCTGCGAAGACTTCGACCACCACCGAGGAGTCCATTAGAGCTGAGCTTAGTCAAGCTTATGATGATAAGCTGTCTAAGATCAGTCAGCAGATTTTTAGCCACGGGCTTGATGTATGATTTTGTTTGCTGAGTGTTTTGACTTTTGACTCTTTTAGTGAAGCTTGCTTTCATTTTTATCTTTATTATGATTCGTCATTCCGTTTGAAATGATTGACCACAATACTCATAGGATTTTTGGCAAACCTTCAGCCATCAACGGGTTTGATGAGCTTTTACCGACCACCGTTTGAGTCGGGCTAGCATGCGAATTGTTTAAATCCGCTCGCATGTAACGTTGCGCTCAGAGATTGAATTCTCTGAGACTTTGCGCTATGACGTCGAATACATAGACTTCGCCATTGTTACGGGAATAGGCTACCCGGCGACACGTGTTAGGTGTTGACTTTAGGATTTTCGGCTAACCCCTAGCCTTCAACGGATTTGATTAGCCTTTACCGACTACCGTTTGAGTCGGACTAGCGTGCGGATTGTCTAAATCCGTTCCGCACGTGATGTTAAGCTAAAAGAGTTAACTCTTTTAGTGCTACGATATTGAATACGTAGACTTCGTCTTTCCCCTGTGAAAAGACTAACCAGCAACGTGTATGAGACGTTGACTCAGGATTTTTGGCAAATCCTCAGCCTTTAACGGATTTGATTTGCTCTTACCGACTACCGTTTGAGTCGGGCTTACACGCGGATTGTTTAAATCCGTTCCGCATGTGACGTTGTGCTAAAGGAATGAACTCTTTTAGACTTCGTGCTACAATTTTGAATATGTAGACTTCGCCATTGTTATGGGAATAGGCTACCCAGCAACGTGTATTAGACGTTGGCTTATCCTTATTTAGGCTTTGGGATAAAGGTCCCCAGGGTCAGACTCTGGTGTCTTTTTCAATTGGAAAAAGACTAAACCGACGAAGCGTGTTAGGCGTCGACATATCCTTTCTTAGGATTTAGGATGAAATTCCCCACGCGTGTGAGGCATGGATTTTGGTGTTATTAATAACAACCTGCCAAAATATTGAATATGTGGACAAGTATTCTTTTCAATGGTTAAGAACTAACCGGCGATGCGTGTTAGGCGCGGACTTATCCTTGCTTAGGTTTCAGGATAAAATACCCCAGAATTGAACTCTGGTGTCTTTTTCAATCGAAGAAAGACTAAACCGGCAGCGCGTATTAGGCGCAAACTTATCCCTGCTTAGGATTCGGGTAAACTTCCTAGGATGAATCCTAAATTGATAAATTTTGGAAAAAGAGTTGGTGTGGGAAAGGAAGAATTTTATATTCTATTTCCCGAGCAAGGAAGGAAGAATTTTATATTCTATTCCTTGATTCTGGAAAGGAAGAATTTTATATTCTATTTCCAGTGCAAGAAGGAAACTAGAAGTGGAATCTCCACTCCGAGAACCCAGAAGATCTAGATAAACTTACCTTTTATAGGATTGGTTATCTGATCGAAAGGAGAGTTCTTCGTTTATCGAAGTGAAATTTCTACTTCGGTTATAACCATGAGAAGGTTTAACCAAAGAGAAAAGAAAGGGAGTTCTTTCGTTTATCGAAAGGGAACTCCGAACTGAAAGTGGACCTCTTGTTCATGGAAAGAATCAAGAGGGCCAGAAGAACATTTTTGGTGGACTCACTGTCAATTGGAATTGATCAGTGAGGGATTTTGGTGGTGAAAATGAACTTGGGTTATCCTCTAGAATATTAAGTGTATTCTTCGAGAAACTTCCCGATAAATGAGTTGTCCTGAATGTACTAGGGATAGTACTTTTTCAAAAACTTCCCATTTATTGGCATTAATTGCCTGACACCCTCTAAAGAAATTAAGCGATAAGCGCCGTTTGAATAGACTGTGTCTATTACAAACGGTCCTTCCCACTTAGGTTCGAATTTACCTTTCTTTTTGGAGTTGAGGATTATTGGCCGGCGAGCAGTAAGGACCAGATCTCCTTCCTTGAAGCTTCTTTGACGGACCCTTTTGTCAAAAGCCCTGGATATTCTAGCCTGGTAGAACTCAATGTGTTGTTGAGCTTCCAAGCGCCTTTCGTCCAGCCTCTCGAGTTCTTCGAGACGTTTCTGATGTTGCTCTTCGGTCGTCATCTCCGTTGCGAGAGCGATCCGAAGGGAGGGGATTTGAATCTCCAATGGTAGCACAGCTTCACATCCGTACACCAACGAATATGGGGTGGCTCCCGTGGGTGTGCGTATGGTGGTGCGATAAGCCCAGAGCGCTTCGCCGAGTTTATCGTCCCAATCTCGCTTGTTGGTCTTTACAAGTTTCGACAAGATCTTGATGATCGTTTTGTTGAAAGCCTCAGCTAATCCGTTAGCAGCGGGATAACAAGTCGTTGACGACACATCTTGAATCTTGAATTTGTCACAGAACCTGATGAAGGCATTGCTTATGAATTGCGGGCCGTTGTCATGAATGATCCGCCTCGGCACGCCGTGTCGGTATATGACATGATGCTTGATGAAGTTGATGACATTGTTCGTCTTTACTTCTTTAAGCGGAATGGCTTCAGCCCATTTTGAAAAGTAGTCAGTGATAGCGAGAATAAATCGATCACCTTTGACTGAAGGAGGAAAGATTGGACCGACAATATCCATACCCCACGTCTCAAATGGCCAGGACGTGGTTGACGTGTGTAACCGCTCCGGTGGTTGGTGCATATAATTTGTATGCACTTGACAAGCGTAACATTCTCGGACGTACTCGATCGCGTCACGAACCATTGTTGGCCAGAAATATCCCATTCTTCTGATTCGATCATATAGCTTGGGACCAGGCTGGTGCGCACCGCATTCTCCTTCGTGTGCTTCCTTGAGAACTTCTTTTGCTTCTTCGTTCGAAAGGCATCGGAGGAGCAAATCATCATACCCCCGGCGATATAACGTACGGGTCTCGGTATTGTAAAAGAACCGTGGTGCTCTTCGGCGAATAGATTCTTTTTCCTTTACATCCTCTGGAAAAATGCCGTATTGGACGTAGTCAATAATGGGAAAACGCCAATCTCGGGACTCAGACCCGATTTGGGTTGAGTTCACCTCTTTGGTGTTTACATCTTTTTCATCCTCCTCTTCGACCTCCATGTCGTATATGGGTACGCAGAGTTGGTGTGATCTTACTGTGACTAGCAGTTCAGTTTCGGGCGGCTGCGCGAGTGATACTGCTAGTGCTGCCAGTGCATCTGCATAAGCGTTCTGGAGACAAGGGATATATTCGATATAAAATTCTTCAAAAGAATCCGCCATTCTGACAGCCTCCTGGTGGTACGGAATCAGATCTGGGTTCCTGACTTCATACTCCCCACGAACTTGGTTGACTATCAATTGAGAGTCCCCAAAAGCTTCGAGATATTCGACCCCCAGCTCCTTGGCGAAACTGAGTCCAATGATGAGCGCATTGTACTCGGCTACATTATTAGAACATGGATTCGTCAGTGAATAAGCTCGAGGCATCACGTGCTTCCCTGGGGAAACTAGGACAACTCCAACTCCGGAAGTGACTTTAGGACATCCATGGGTTACTGCCTTATTAACTGCTCTCGAAGCACCATCAAAGTATAATTGCCATACTTGTTGGTGTGATGTGGTATTAACCTCGTGGGTTTCATCTGGCAAGTCATCATATACCTCAACTGTATCTGTTATCGGACTTGCCGCCAAAAGATCACTAATCGCTTGTCCTTTGACCGACTTCTGCTGTTTGAAGTGTAAATCATACTGGGACAAGAGAAGGGCCCACTTTGCTAACCGCCAATTCATCGAACCCGGTTGAGTCATGAATACCCGTACCGGATTAACATTAGCAATGACGTAAATCGTCTGGCCAACCAAGTAATGTCGCATCTTTTGTACTGCAAATACCAATGCGAGACATTCTTTCTCGATCATCGGGTATCGAGACTCGGCGCCTATCAAGGTTCGACTTAGATAATAGACTGCCTGTTCGTGACCATTATCATCGTCTTGTGCTAATAAAGCACTTATCGAATGGTTCATCGCTTTGATGTAAATCAAGAACGGTTTACCTGATTTTGGTGCAACAAGAACAGGGGGATTCATCAGATATGCCTTAATGTCTTCAAATGCTTTTTGGCAAGCATCGTCCCAAACAAATGATACGCCCTTCTTGTTTAGCTTAGAGAACGGTTGGCACTTCCCAGAAAGATTTGAGATGAACCGCCGGATGTAAGCTAAGCGCCCTTGCAATCCTCTGAGTTCTTTTAGATTTCTCGGGGGTTGCAATTCATTTATCGCTTTTACCTTGTCTGGGTCGATGTGTATACCTTTAGTGGTGACGATGAATCCAAGGAATTTTTCGCTGGACATTCCGAGGAAAGATTTTGTGGGATTCATCTTCAATTGATGACTCCTCATGAGATCAAACATCGTTCTCAAGTCCTTGATGTGATCTTCTTTGTCGCGACTTTTTACCACCAAATCATCAACATAGCATTCAACCGTTTTCCTAAGGTGCTTCTGGAAAATCCTAGTCATCGCTCGTTGGTACGTGGCACCTGCGTTCTTCAAACCGAAGGGCATCACCGTGTAGCAGAAGATACCGAGGGGCGTTCTGAATGCAGTATGCTTCTCGTCGTCTGGGTGCATCTTGATTTGATTATACCCCGAAAAGCCGTCCATGAAGGACATTCTCTCGAATCCGCATGTATTGTCGATAATGACATCCGTGATTGGGAGAGGAAAATCATCTTTTGGACATGCTTCATTCAGGTTCCTGAAGTCGATGCAAATCCTGATTTTGCCATTCTTCTTCATGACGGGAACAATGTTGGCTAACCAGTCTGGATGTTGTTCCTCTCGGATAAATCCTGAGTCGATCAACTTCTTAACCTCTGCCTCGATGGCTTCCATAATTTGCGGACGAAACCGTCTTTGCTGTTGTTTGACAGGTTTGGCATCCGGCTTGATGTCGAGGCGGTGCATCGCCACATTAGGGTCGAGCCCTGGCATGTCTTCGTAATTCCAGGCGAAGACGTCGATATATTCCCTGATCAGGGCAATTAACTCCTCCTTCTCATCTGGGGGAAGACTACCGCTGGTAAATATGGGTTTTGGATTGGCCTCATCGCCCATATTAATTTGGACTACTTCGTCCTCGGTGGGTGGTTCTCTCTGTTCGAACCTATCACCATACTGCATGTTTAGGTGATGAACCCATGGGTCCTCCCACGCTGGCATTTGATCGTCGTCCTCCATCGTAGATGGATCAGCTGTAGTCATGTTCGATATTAAGGTCTTGAACATTTCTCCCAAACTTGTGTCGGAATCCTCAGCTGAAGAATCTGGCAAGTACCCATCCTTAGCTTTGTTAGCAATTTGATCGATGATTTGCCAACCACATTCGTCATCTGATGAAACATAGCCTAGGCCTCTCTTGTGACGGTAATAATTATCTGGTTTCCCTTTTGGTACATATGCCGCTTTGACTGGGACACGGGAACCTCGATCGAAGTATAAACCTTCTCCGAGTGTGAAGTCGTACCCTTGCTTTTCCATGAGCGTACGTGCTTCCGGACTGTACTTAGATAAGTGCAGACCAGATTTGTCGTCATCCTCATCTTCTCTTAGGAAATGATCGGGCAACGGAAGATTTTCTCCTTTACCGTAGATCACTTCTTTTTGTCCTCCTATTTTGGCAGGAATAATCTGAGTTGTTCCGAAAGAGTGCTGGAGACGCTTCTTCGTTACATAAGACGATCTGAGTGGCATACATAAATTAGGATTATCGTATAATCCTTTTATCGCATCATCAAGAGACAATGAGTACTCTAAATCAGGATTTATTTCAATATCGGCAAGTTGCCAGTTACAACCGCCATCTGACGACTGTTCATCGTCGAGATTGATTACAAAGGGTACAATGTCATTCAAAACAAAACCACCATTGTAATCGAATCCGGCCTCGGAATCAGCTTCTTCTCCGCTGTCCGTGCCTTGGACCGATGCTTCTGTATCGGATTCATTGCCATAAAGGAGAGAATCTGTGAAGTAATTCTCATACCCTTTGAATGGTTGTTTATCCGCGACCACCGTCCTAACTCTTCCATCAGTGTCGACATATTTCAAACACTGATGTAGTGTGGAGGGAACTATAACATTACTATGGATCCAAGGCCGACCCAATAGTAAGTTATAGGATGTCTCAGCATCAATCACGTAGCACGTGACCTCCGTCTTCAGATCGCCCATTTGGCACTTTATCCGGATTTTTCCCAAAGGTCTTGACCCACTAGTGTTGAATCCGTAAATGACTGTGCCCGTAGACGCCAACTTGCTGACTGGAATGCCAAGGCTATGCATTAGGCGAAGTGGCATAATACTCACAGCGAAACCCGGATCCACTTGTATTCGGTTGACTTCGCTGGAGCCAATGTACCCGACAAAGTACAGGGGCCGATCATGATTTGAATTCTTCGTCTGCATGTCCTCTTTGGTGAAGGTGATGCAGGGAATGTTCTTAGCTGCCACATTGCACTGTTGAGCTAAAAGTTCCAATTCTTCAGGCGCCGGCTTGATCCACGTGAGGAATGCTTCTGAATCAGCCAAGGCCTCCTGCAAGGCTTCTCTAGTCTCCTTGGACAACCGCAGCAGCTCATACAGCGTTATCCGCGCTGGAATATTAGCTAGCTGAGCCATGATGTCGAAGGCACGCGGAGTTTTCGAACTCTCCGGTTTATCTTTTCCAATCAGACGACTGAAACGAGATTGCTTCGGATTTTGAACCTCCTCGGGCCTCTTTTCTTTCTGCTTATCTACCGGCTGTCGTCGAGCATCTTCAACCGGTTTAGGAACCGTAATCACTCCCAGCTCCGTGAGAGTCTTGGCTGGTCCCCGTTTTGTCACCCCCTGCTCAGCTAATTGATCGTCAGGAGATGGATATTTGAAGTGATATTCGTTTCCACTCCGGGTCGCGAAGACCTCCTGTTCTTCGTCGGAAAGTGGGAAAGCGGGGATTCTTTCGTCATCTTCTCCTGGGATAGCAGAGACTCCATAACACGACTTCCCTTTCCCTTTGGACTTCTTCTTGGATGACGATCCGGCCCATTGTTCATCTTCAATCAGGTCAGGGTGCACCCAGAGAATTTCACCGTTTGGGACTGTGTGTGGGACAAGTCCTTTTTGGCGTTGTCCATGCGAGTCGTCATTCACCGTCTTTATCCCGACTTTGGTGACGCGCTTTGGCTCGAACCAAGTTGTAGGCACCGATCCAAAACTGATTGACACCGCGTTTACTCCCACATTCTTTGCAGGCTTCGGGGTTATGACTCCTACGTCGATCAATGCCTGGATCTTGTCCTTGAGGTGGTAGCAAGACTTCGTTGGGTGGTGGACCGCTCTGTGGTACGCGCAGTACTTCGGGTCCGTCACCTTGGTGGCCCCTTTGTGATCTACAATCGCCGGTAGCTGGATTTTGTTGTTTTCTAACAAATACTTGAAGATGCCGGGAACTTCATCATCCTTGAAGGAGTAGACTTTGGGAAACCTCAGCTCCGAAGACTTTTGCTTCTGAGACCGTTGCTGCCAATGCGGCTGCGATTGTTGTGGCGCTCGCTGCTGCTGCTGTTGCTGAGGTTGTAGTTGAAAAGTTTGGTTAGCATCAACAGCATTGGCATGAGCTTTACCTTTCCCTTTTTGGTTGAAGTTTTGCTTCGGAGGATTTGTTGCCGGTTGGCCTCTCTCCGCCTTCTTTCTCCTGAGGAACCGCTCAGCTTGCTCTCCTCGGACCTTCAAATCCTTCCAGGTCTTGGATGGTGCTGTGCCCATTGCTTCCAACACATCCAGGGAAAGGTTGTTGTGGCAGGTCTGGAGGATGAATTCCTCGGTGATCGGGTCCCGGCAATTCATCGCCTTGTTCCGGAACCTCTTGACAAAGGTGTCGACTAACTCCCCGTCTTTCTGCTTCTCATCGAGCAACGATCCAATGGAGATCTCGGTGTCGTCGTCGAAGAAGTTTGTGAGGAATTTGGTCTCCATGTCGTCCTAGCTGTTTATGCTTCCTGGCTTGAGACGACGATACCAATCGAAGGCGGCTCCGCGAAGAGTGCCAACGAATGACCGCACCATCAGAGGCTCATTACCAGAAATGACTCCCAAGTACGATTTGAAGTAAATCAAATGCTGAGTGGGTGAACCCATCCCATTAAATGGCGTGAAGTTAATTAGACTGAACTTCGCCGGATATGGGATTGATTCCCACTCTCTTGGGTATGGACAAGGAATGCCCGTCTTTTTCGTCTCTTGAGCAGAGATCAATGTATTGATCTTGCTCTCAAGATTTTTAATTTTCAGGCTTTCACCTGTGTCTTCACTGGCGTTCTCGTTACCACCCCCTGGATTGATGGGAGGGTTATTGGTATTACGAGCTTCATTTGTGTCCTCATCTTCCAGGTTGTTCTGGTTATGACGACTTGGTTCGCCTTGTTGGTTCCTCAATGCTTGAATCTGTTGGTCATGCATCTCTCTCATGTTCTGCATAGCCATTTGCATTTCGAACCTAAAGGTTTCCTGTTGCTTGGAAATGTCATCTTCAAGCATTTTGGCCACTTGCTCCGCGCTTATCATGAACGACTCGCGGGGTTGTCCTTCGCTGGACACGGTATTGTCAGACGCAATTGCTGAGCCAGCATCCGACTCTTCGTCTCCTGAAGGTACTCTTGTCCGAACTCTACCATACGTTGCGCGAATGATAGCCCCGGATTGTAGACGAGTTACGCATCGGGGTATTTCTGGAATCGCCTCGGGGTTATCCTGAGCCGATGTTCCTGTGCTGGTCATATTTGCGGTGACCCTTGAATGCTCATCATCTTTGACCATTGTTCTTCTTCTTCGGAAATGCCTAGACCTGGGCTTTGGCGTTTTAGTGCTGAGTCTCTCGAACACAAAAACTCTTTCGGGGACTGCCTTGACACAATTGCACTCGGACAGTACCGCCCGAATGAGCTTCGAGCAAGGACATTGAGCTTCAAACCTTCGAGGGCTCCTCTTTCTAGATTTACTCGTACCCCCGGCACGATAGTACAGCTCGTTCGTTTGAAGGTCGGAGCAACCTATCGTGTGTTGGCACGATCTCTCAGGTATAACGTCGTCGTCTTCAGACGACAACGTTTCCTTCTGAGGATGAATTGTTTTCTTCGGACCATCAAGAGTCACGCGCCTTGAAATGCGCCTTTGTAGGCGTAAACCTTCAGCGGGCTCTTGCACTTCGATGCGCAAAGTTGTGCGCTTGGGTGCCACGATTTTCTCCAAGTGTTGAGGGTTGCGGTGACCACCAGCATGTTGCATTGTTTGGGACTTCTTCATTGGCCCCAAGCGTTCCTGAACTGGAGCTTTGCCTCGTTCTTTGGGAAGTGGATCGAGACGCTCCATAACCGACTTCTTCTTCTGGGAAGGTTCCGGGGGAACTCCCGAGACAGTTGCAGAAATCACCGGCAATTTGGGTTGTTTTGCCGGAGGTTGAATCTTCGGAGGCTGCAGCTATTGTTCCTTGGTCTGAACCGCCGCTTCAGATTTTGGCCTCCAAACCCTGCGAGTTGATGGTGGCTTCTTGACCACCTCCTTCTGCAGCTTCCGACGGGCTTCTTCAGCTTTAGCCCGTGCTTGCGCGGATAATGCGCGACGTTTGCGGATGCGCTCCTCCAATGTCGAGCGATTCCGTTTGACACGGACCCACTCCATCGTCGATGGTTTAGAGGGACCACCCTTCATTTGCTGTTGAGGCTGTTTGCCTCGTTTGCTCTTCAGATTCGCATGGTAGCGGACCCCGTCAACGGACTCCATGGCCTTGGCGAATTGCTTCGCGAGGCATTGACGCTGCCTCTGGCGGGCTCTCTTGGAGAGAGTCACCACGCCTTCAATGGCGGACTTGACCTGCTTAGAGGCCGGTGGGACTTCACCCAACGCAACTTCGGCGTCGATTGGGGTGAGGTCGTCGTTGGTGGCTTCAACTTCTTCGCACCAACGGACTTTTCTCCTGGAGGAGAACTTCTGGGACTTCTTGGACTTGGGGGAGGAGGTAGATCCGGACGAGGACACATACTCCTCGTACTTCTGCTGGTCGAACTCGTACTCGACCTCCTCCACGACCGGGATCGAGATCCGCGGCTGCGACGCTCCGATCTCGGTAGCGAGATCGGTGGCTCCCACTGTGGTCGCCAGATTGTTCGCGAGAAAAACTAAACTTTTCTTCATTGTTGATGTCATTGCACTCAATTAACAACTTTTTGCGTTACAAAGAGATCCGGTCTTTTTATAAGAGCCGGTTACAATGAAAATCAAAGAAAATAAAGAACAATTACAACTTTCCTTATTTGTCGAACAGATCACGAGCTCCTGTTATCCGGTCACTCGCTTTGTGGGTTGTTTGCCTGCGCCGATGGTTATTCCGTTGACCACCGCAAGATCTGGATCCAAGCAGATCTACAAAGTATTACGGGTATTATCCCACCAAGGAGATAATAGCCGGGAGGGATTGTTTCACCAAGGAAACAACCGCTCGAATCTCAGGATCAAAGAACCAAGCTTTGATCCGGAGTATAACGACGTAGATCTGAGGATTAGATTCCTTCGAACTCCTGCCTTGTTTGGTGCGGGTGCTCGCCAAGAATCAGATCCGAATGTCCAAGCTCAAGCCTTCAAAACTCCGAGGTGAGGTCACAATCCGGCAGAGTTTCGGCTCTCCAAAAGTTCAACCAAAAAGTCCTCTCAAATGAACAATCAACCCCTCTATTTATAGGGCACCAGAACTATGCCCGCGTGCACAAGAGAGAGGGGGGGAAAGGGAGCCGGCCACCTTGGGGTGGCTCGGCTCATGCTGAGCCACCCTGGGGTGGCTCGGCCACCGAGCCACCCTAGGGTGGCTCGGCTTGGGCCGAGCCACCTTAGGGTGGCTCGGTTTTGGCCGAGTCCCCCCGGGTGTGTTCCGTCATCTTCCCGTCTTTCGGTTCTTCATTTGATTTGTATCGGACCTTGATTTGATAGCCCGGGTCTTATTTGGCAGTAAATCCGCCTCGGTGTTTGAGTTCAAGTCCGTTTTGTTGTTTGGACGACTCGTTGACTTTCTGAACCGTTGGATTGGTTCCACATGCGAACGTATTCCGTTGCTTGCGTGCCTCGTCGCCTCGAACGTCCGTTGATTTGTCGAATCATCGTGCCGAGCTATGTTAAGGGACCTATAGGCAATTTTATACGCCTACAATGTTGTAAGCTGAAACTTGGGAGGCAGCCTGGTACCATGTGCAAAAACTTATAGAATTACGAATGTTAGGCATCTTATGCGGCAGTCAGAATTTCTCTCCTGTGCACCCTGCCACTGAGTAGTACCAAGCTCTTGCTCCTTCATACACGTTACCCGTGTACACAAGAGCGGGGTTTGGATTCCCGACATAAATCTGGTCATAACCAAACTGCCGAGAGAAGCGATAAGGCTGATATGGTTCAATAAAACACTTTCTCCCTTGCTGAAAAATAAGATATCCAGGGCGGATATTTATGAGCCACCAAAAAGCACCTCTACTAAGTATAGTAAAGGCGTTTCGTCCCGGAGTATCTTGATGGAGCTCTCCATATGCACCGCCCTCAAAAACGGGGAACTTGCAAGCGATCTCGTAATTATAGTCCCGCCTAAATATTTCACGGAACTTAACTTGGTACCAACCGACCCATTGGGCAGTTTCTAATTGTTGAACAAGAGGAGCCGAGGTGTCACTCGACTCAGGAGTCGACATTATCGAAGGGCAGTGCAAAATAAACTAAGATACTAAGTAAATATATGGCATTGGCACTCGAGGGGTCGGAGTTTGGACGATAGTTTTCCCATCTGAGTCCAATTTCTTGACGGCAACAAATTCAGAGGTGAGTTCCCGCAAACTACTCTGCAAACAGCACACTATAGCTGAGAGAAGATTTAAGGGTCGTCCATGAGCTAGAAGTACAGCGGGGTATAACACCTCTACTGTAATAGCATCCACTGGCCTGGTGGGTACCACACATCGCTTCAACCAGAGAGTAAGAAAACCCGCGAACAGGGCCATGTCGGAGATGGGAACTTCTGCCTGATAATGGAAGCTTTCGAAAGTAGTAAAAGCGGGGAAGACATCCTCCTCTACCTCGCAAGTGTAGTGGGAGGTCGCATCGTTGATACGTTCAATGATTTCTTCAATAGTACTAGCGGCCAAACGAGTCACCTCAGCTTCCTTGTCCCACAAGTTTTGAAAAAGATATTCTACCCATTGTCCTTGTTTCACACCACTGGCTCTTTTCCTAGTAGTTTGTGCACAGATCTGGAAATGGCACATTAATTCCCAATAAGTGTCATAGATCTCGGTGGCACCATGCTTTAGGATCTCCAATTCCCTATTGCCGGGAACGAATTCCTCATAAGGCAGCTCTCCAAAAGATAATCCAGAAATATCAAACATCTCATGAAGAGCGAATCCTAATTCACCAGCAGGAGTGAAAAAGGTACCGGTATGAGGATTATAAAATTTTAGCATAGCAAAAAGTCCACTGTAATTTGGAGAAATCCCATATCGAGTAGCCATTATTGGAGTCATCAGCTCTGAAATCCTCAAAGGATCTTCCAGTTCCTCCAAGACAAAATTTATCATCCGGGCCCACCAGTCTGTTTCACTCGAATGTACCCACATTGGAGCCCTAAAGTCTTGAGCAGGGAACTCACCTTTGACAGATATAAATTTTCTAATAAAGACTTCTGCCAGTTTAGCGGGTTCATCGACGGGATGTTCCTTTTTGAATAAACCTGGTTTCAGGGCTACGAATTGATTAAAACCAGCCGGGTGAGTGCCTCGAGGAGTAATATGCCTAGTAGCAACACCTCCTTGATCTTGAACAAGTTCCCAATTTATTGACTGTGGGATGGAAGCGCAATGATAATAAGAAATTGGCCACATCCGCTCTAAGTTGGGGAGAAAAAGACGACGATGGTTAACAGCCCTTAACCATTTGTAGTTTCCTTTCGACATTCGCTTAGGGTCCATCTTAACAGAATCCCCAAAGAGGAAGGATGGCTTTTTTAAAATCTCACGTTCAGCGGTTTCAAATTTAACATACGTGACTAAGGATCAAAGCGTCTCGGGGAAAGCTTGGGTAATTAGCTTCGCCCGCTCCTTGTTCGTGTCTTGGAAAGTAGGGTACTCAAAACGAAAGCTGAAGATCGTGTTTTTCTCCGCACCTCCCGCATGACCAAAATAGTGTTTGAAAGAAAGAGGCTCGTTGGAATAGCACGCTGCAAATAGAAAAATCAGTCAGTTGGATGAAGAGGTCTAACACAAGAATGCAAGGTTTAGACTTGCATTCGGATCCTTAAACATAGGGTCTCAACCCGCATCTAAATTCTTTTTGAACGCAAAGTCAAGACCTGCGTCCAGATCCCCAAATGCAGGGTCTTAACCCACATCCAAGTTTTTAAACGCAGGGTTTGAACCTGCGTTGAAATTCTGTGAACGATGGAGTTAACCATGCGTTTCCTTAAATGGGATAAACACTGAGGATCATCTCTCGAATTTAATGGTGGGATACAGATCGCCGATCAAGGGTCGAGGATGAGAAATCTGTCAAAACAGCTTATGCTGGCTCAACCTTACCGTTAGTCGAAGAAATTAGGGACTGCGGTGTAGCAGTCTAAACATCCCCGGAAGTTTTAGCCGGAAGGGAACCCTGAGCCGGAGCAATCCTCAGTTTAGAAGTGGTTTTCTTCTTGGGGGCCATTCCAATCGTAGCGAGGAAGATGAAGACGGGTGGATGAGGCAGTTAAGAGCGAATCCTTTCTTCCGTTGAAACGTCGGAGAAGATGAACAGGAGCCCTGTTCGGAGGTCGGTAGAGAGTAAGAAGGGGAAAAGTCGAATGACTGTTTTGATTTGACCTCAGTGGTCTATTTATACACAGATGTAGCTGTAAAATCGATGCGGGATTCCAGGTAAAATCCCACCCGAAGCGAGATTTTCGTATTTTTCAAATCAGAAGTTTCAATTTCCGAACGCACCCTTGCATTCAGACGGTCGAACGCATGATTTAAGCCTGCGTTCTGGCGATCGCCCTCAGCCTGCCATGCAGCTAGTCCTTTTAGAAAACAAAATGAGTTCCTCTGAGGCTATTCTCTTAACTAAGCTGGGAATAAAGGCCTATGGCTCTCTTTGTCTACGATAATAGATTTGTCTTAAGTACGGAAAGGCTCCCTGAAGATGATAAACTTAGTTATGCAAGCTAAAACTCAAGTCATCATTGACGAACTAAACAAGAATGATGATACTCCACCCAATCTGCAGTGAGGTACATTCAGTCAACAAAATTTTGGAATCCAAAGTGTTTCGAAAATTCGTCCCAGTCAACCGCGAACTTTCGAAAACTTTGGAGGGGGCTCTGTAGGCTGTCTAAAATTTACAACAGGATAGCTGACTCCCCACCAAACACTGGTGTTAGAAGTTACAATCTGACTACTTCCAGAAAGCCATAATTTGGAGAATTCCATGTAGATCGATGAAGGTTACAGTCGGACGATCTTCACGACAACAATTTCCACAAGCAACATCGGGAGTTACAATCTGACGACTCTCACATATCAAAGAGCTAAGACAAAGATTACGAAACGACAATCTTTGTAACACTCTACGAATTGGCGGTCTCTTCAAACCAAGGCGAGGAAGTCCTCTCTACGTACCATCATCAAGACACAACACCAATGTGAGCGTAAGTACAACTTCATCCGCTGCTAACAAACCTCCTATGTGAGATGATTGATCTTGATGGCTGCGACAACAACATGGCTGATATTACATTAGCAACTATTAGAGATGCTGATGAGTAGTGTAATGATTTTAGAACAGTGGGAAGATCTAGAGAGCTGTAAGCGAATATTTAGCATGCTGAGAAGCGCACGAACAAGCTATCTTAGTGAAGATTGTGACCTGCAGTTGATAGAGCGTTATTAGAATGCCTCAATTGTCACAAATGGCCTGAATAAGACCTTCTCGAACTGGTCATTGATGTTATCCATATATAAAGACAGAGAAGGCATCCGCAGCTTTTCACTGCTGCCAACGCAGCTCCAATCGTTGTCCAACGCAGCTCCCAATCGCTGTCCAACGCAGCCCTTCACCGCTGCCCAATGCAGCTCCAATCGTTGCCCAACGCAGCTCCCAATCGCTTCCCAATGCAGCTCTTCACCGCTGCCTAACGCAGCTCCAATCGTTGTCCAACGCAGCTCCCAATCGCTGTCCAACACAGCTCTTCACCGCTGCCAACGCAGCTCCAATCGTTATCCAACGCAGCTCCCAATCGCTGTCCAACGCAGCTCTTCACCGCAGCTCTAACGCAGCCTCAACGCTGCCCAACACAGCTCTTCACCGCAGCTCCAATGCAGCCTCAACGCTGCCCAACACAGCTCCCAATCGCTGCCCACCGCTGTTCAACGCAGCTCTCTAACCACTGCTAGGCACAGTTCCAATCACCGCCAGAACGCAAGTCAAAGCTCTGACGTATTCAAACGCGATCTACACGGTTACAAGAAAACCGCTATTCACCCACGATCTGGGGAGGTGGTTTGAGTGGGTTGTTACACCCGATTAATAGGGTAACTAAACCCCCATTTAGGCGCGGATTATAGGGGGCGGTTACACCCCTAATCCCCCTATAAATATCAACAAACTCAACAGAGTTCGGGGGGCGGCCATTGATTTTGAGATTGGATTTCTGGAGAGAATCTGAGAGAGAGAGAGAGAGAGAGAGTGGGAGGATCGGCTTTTTACACAGTCTGGGGAATCATCTTCAACTGAAGAATCCAGACATTCGATACTTGGCCCATTAACCGAATTATTTTCGGTTTAAACAACTCTCCTTAGAGTTTGTTACTCATTCTGAGCGACAATACTCGTCAAGAGTTATCAACCATACAAATCAGTTGTTCCAGCAAGTTGATACTTTCGGATCGTCAACGGAGAGCAATTTCGATGCGAGCATTCGAAGGAGGCACTCCATCGCTACCGTGGAGAACCCAGTTTTAAACAAAGGGGAGAATCAAATTCATTCTCCTCTCTTTTGTAATCAGGAATTCAAATTGTAATTTGAGAGTTGAGAGAGAGTTGTAAACATTCTTTTTCTAAGCAGTTAGAGAGAATAAAATCAAATACAATTCTTTTACTATTTCTCTGTATTACAAAATTTTCCACAACCACGATGTACTAGTTCCACTAGATTAGGATTTGAGCGAGAATATTATCATTTTAGATCGTTAAGTATAAATATCTCTATATGTTATCTAGTAATTCATTTTTTTAAGGTTCGTATGCCTTCCGAATTTCGAGGACGAAATTCTTTTAAGGGGGGAAGAATGTAGAACCCCGTCAATTTTACATGAATATATGTGAATTATTGGTAAATAAATAATTCTTTTATAATAAATAGCTTGAGATTATTTATGTACATGATAACAAGTTATTTGAGATGATATGAGAGTATGGGTGTAGAGTTCTGTGCGTTGGATTTTGCAATTAGCAAAACATGCACAAAAACTAAAATTTTCCAGATCAGTCGACTGACGGTATCGGTCGACACATCAGTCGACTGATACGCTGATTTCTAGTTTTTACAGGTTTTAGGTCTGTTTTGTTTTGGTTCGGGTTTGCGTCGGGTTTAACTGTTTGTATATATTCCTCTTCACCTGAAATCATCCCCTCTCAACCTCAGATCAGAGAAAACCCTAGCCCCTCTCCCCTATCTCAAACCCTAGCCTTGTTCTTCGTGATTTGGGGAAGAACTTGGAGGATCTTCGTCGAAATCTTCAAGTTGCAACGAAAGGGAACCTCTCTCTCTCAGATACAAGAGTTGTTCATTACCCCAGAGGCGAGTAACATCTCGCTCAATCTTGTCCTATTTTCCTAAGCGTTTTCAAAGGGTTTTTATGAGTTTTGATGAGCCAAAAATATAATTTTTGTACAAAGGATTGATTTTTATTGCATATAGTGGGAAAATATATGATTTCAGAATGTTAGAATACTCACCAACGTTTTGTGAATTGAAGATCTAAATCTGAAACGTTTTATAAGAGATTTAACACGAGTTTTGTTTTAAAAATGTTTTAAAATATGAATGCACATGATTAGGGTTTTGTTTATGTAATTATACATGAAACTTTCGTTTTAGTTTAGTTCATACATGTAAATATCTGTATCTTTATGCTGGGGATTGATGGGGATGTGTTTAGATCAATTTTTGGGTGATTATCAACCTGTACAGAGTTTCTGCAGTCAATCGGTCGACTGATCAGTCGACCGACGGGCTAAAATTTTCAGCATCAGTTGACTGATCAGTCGACTGACGGGTTGGTTTCGTTTTCACAGCTCCGTAGTCGACAGATCGGTCGACTGGTGAGCTGAGGCTGTGCTGCCTGAACTTATCGGTCGACACATGAGTCGACTGACGTCATCAGTCGACACACCAGTCGACTGATGAGAGGTTTTACAGATTTTTGATCTGTTTGAGTTGTTCTTCGGGGTCACCTCGATGACCTGACACTTGTTCACCATGTTAATGATTTATCTATACATGTGGGTTGACTTTTGACACAAGTTTGGATATGTACACTGAGATACGTGCGAGTTTAGATTATGCATATCATTCCGCATATACTTTTTACTGTTGCACAGTCCTCGTGTTGGACTATAATCCATTTTAGTCCTCGTGTTGGACTATAATCCATTTCAGTCCTCGTGTTGGACATTTGCCACTCATTCCATGTGTTTGGAAACCACGGTATTTAGTTCCTGTATCGGACATATTTCTTAACCCTGTATATGACTTTCTCACAGGAGTTTATGACATGACACTTATGTAGATTATGCCATGATAACATGATACTCGTGTAGGCTATGACCCGACACGGTATTATGCTCTGAGATTAGTTGCATTTCTTTCATTATTGTTTCTGTACTAGAACCTCGGGTTTGATGTTTAGGGATTTACAATTTGAGATACAAGATATATACATGAGGGTTTCCTTGTTTGGATTATTTCGCTCGACGTACCTATGCTCGTGTTGTAAATTTCTAAATACTAAAACCCTCTTTAGTAAGATCAATGATTTTAGACCTATTATATATTATCTGTATTTTCTTATACAATGAGCCCTATTCCCTTGGGTTGGTTGTGATGTTGCTCGCTAGCGCTTTGACACTCGTTGTCCCTCCCCCTTTCATGTAACGAGCCAGGAGCCTGGAGAGTCGCAGGTTGATGGCGACACACTTTAGTGTTCAGCTGTCTATTTTAGCTATGATTTATTTTGGAGCTCCACTGTAGTTTTGTTAGACATTTGAGGGTCTTGTTCTAGAAATTGTAAAGGCTGTGTGCCTTATTTCCCATTGTCGGATATTTGTATTTGAGACTTGTTGAGTATTCCAGTTTATCTATTCAGACATTGACCATGTATTTTCTGTATGTTGGATGATGAGATATTAATGTGATCACTATCATTTCATCGGTTATTTCTTACATTATCTTTTACTTGCTTTTGTACCTACACCTGTTGTTGCCTCTACTAGACAGATGTTAATTGTGATGGTGAAACATGTTATTACACGGTGTGGTGCATGACAGGTTTGACATTCTTGGTTTCACCTTGGACTGCAGCCTTGTGTGAACCCAGGGGCGTCACACTGATAAACTTATCAGTTGACTGATAGTTTATCAGTCGCAAAAACAGAAACTTTTGACAATTTCACGCAATTTCATCAGTCGACTGAACCCTTGCATCAGTTGACTGATAACACATTATCAGCCTATTTTAAACAGTAAATCTGATTTTTAAACTCCTTTTGAAAATAGCAAACAAATTCTAAAAAATATTAAACTTTTGGGAATACTTATAAACATGATAATACACATGGTACAAAAAGTATTTTTAGAATTGCACCGCCCAAATGAGAAATCTCTTCATTTTGCAAAATAGTCCAAAAACATTAAAACTAAACATACATGTTTTTGACAATTGACTTAAACACAATTTTGAAACATTGTAAAATAATTTTATAAACTTAATGAAATGATATAAAATATTGTTATGAAGTATACAAACTAGAAACTCAATGTTATGCAAAAATAAAGTTTTACACAATATATGCATTTGACAAAATGATAAATATGAAGCATAAAGTATGTATATGAATATATATTTGTTTCATATCTATATCACAAAATCAAAACCATTTATCCACAAGAAAACAAATATGTATGTATACAAATATTTATTTTTCTTGTAAAACATTGTTTGTGGATAAAATAAGAAAATGAATAAACCAATAAATTGTGTGTGTATCATATTGAGCTTAAAGTACCAACACATATAATATAAACCCTAAACAAATTTACCAATCAATAATCTTTATGACGCTCGATCTTGGTAACATGGATGAAGCTTGATGTTGTATATGACTTGAAATGCATTGCTTCACTCTGATATTCTGCCAACCTCCGTTAGATATGATCATTATGGCGCAATTCCATTCAACCTCCAACTCATTGTTTGCCTAGAATAAATACAAAAACACAAATACTAAATAAACAATATTAGTTGTAAATTGTTTGTTAAAACATCATAAAAACAAAAAAGCCAACAACATGGTCCTCCGTTCTGAAATTTGACTTTCGTACTTGAACCACATGGCACCTTGAGAATAAACTTTTAAAATAGAGGAGAGCAGCCTAATGGTTTTTGAACTTATTTTATGAATTAAGGCTACGTACATCTATTTTGCATTCAGGAGTAATGCCTTCAGGTTTCGTAAAATTTATTTTCTAGATCATGGTCCATGACTTGAAATTTTATTCTCGAAGCATGAAGCTTTCGAGGTGCATGGTCCTCCATTCTATAATTTAACCTCCGTACTTGAACCACATGACATCTTGAGAATAAACTTTTGAAACAGAAGAGAAGCCCAAGGGGTTCTAAACTTATTTTGACATACTAGAGCACCACTAAAAGAAAGAGAAATAAAAAAGCAAGTATATTCAACAATTATTCTAATCACGCATAAGCCTCAAATACATTAATTGATGAAAGTATAGTAATTGATGATTTTAATATCTTGTACATGTGAAAAAGTTTTTTAACTTGATTAAAAAGAACACAACTATATATTTTATATGCTTAAAAATCTACTAAGTGTATTACCTTGTGGCAGTAAATATGAATGTAGTTGATAATTTATGTGGAGGAAATTATGGAACCTGCAAAATAAAATATCAGAATTAACAAAAAAATAATGCAAGAAAAATCCAAGAATAAAGGGTATTATTGTAAAAGGGGAAACATAGGACCTAAAGACATTAAAAAATAATAATAAAAAATTAATGTGTAACAAAATAATAAACTGAGCACAAGTCGAAAGAAGAAAGAGTAAAAAAATAATAATAATAGTAAACAATTTTTAAGAGAAGGCGCTGCATGACACATACAACACACACAAAAAAGACGAAGTAGATGAAAGGAAGAAAATGGCGAAAATGAAAAGGACAAAGAAGAATAGGACGAAAAAAAATTCAAAAGAAGGTTTAAGCAGTCTCAGGCGCGCGTAGGAAAAAAAAGTGAAAAAAAAAAGGGGGAAACGATTGGGATAGGATTAGCTATGTGAAGTCTAATTGGGATAGGATTAGATTTTGTTTTCAATTGTTATTGGGATTCTATCTTAAAATTGGTTGATATCGCTCTTAAATTGGATTCTATCTCCTACTAATTTAGTAATTTTAATTAGATAAGGACTCCTCATATTTGAATCAAATGAACTAATCCTAAGTTTTTTAAAAAACTTAAAAAAAAAATTCAAGTTACAAAAAAACAAAACATAATAATATGAAAGTCCCAATAACCAAAGTATAACGCAAATTTAGCAATACTGCTTCAACACCATCACCACTGTGGTGTCATCCATTCTCTTATGACCTTTCCTCATGTTATGTCATATTATCATTACCTCTTCTAGAACAAACATTATGGAGAAGCCTATGTAAAGGTTGACATTAATCACAAACTCATATCAGGTTATGTCTTTGCAATATTGATACCTTAAGCACACATTTCATATGTAAACTTGAAGAATATCATATGCCCACTGTGTTTGGGAACTTGGATTTGGGCCCTGGATTTAAAATCCAGGGTATTACAAATCCAAATCTCTACTTTGGGCTTTCAATTGGGCTGAGTTTTCAAATCAAATTATTTAAGGATGCATTTGGGAACTAATAAGGTATCTTAGACAGAAAATTCCATCTAAGATACTCAGAATTCCGTCTAGGATGTGTATTCTAGACGGAATTCCATCTAGAATATGCGTCTAGGAAGTTTCCATCTAGGATGTAGTATTCTAGACGAAAATCCCGTCTAGAATACATCCTAGACGGAATATTCTAGACGAAATTCAAAACCGTCTAGAATACATCCTAGACGGAATATTCTAGATGGAAATTTTGTCCAGAATACTTCATCCTAGCCGGAAAAAATTTTCGTCTAGGATGAGTATTCTAGACGAAAATTTCCTTCTAGGATACTTATCCTAGACGGAAGGATGTTTTTTAATTTTTTTAAATTTAAAAAATAAGCTATCCTAGACGGAATTTGAGCATCGTAGACGGAATTTTCGTCTAGGATGCTATGCTGCAGTAGTTTTTTTTTTTGCAGTAGTTTTTTTTTTTTGCAGAATCTACTTTGAGTGCATATACACAATATTGAACAATAAATTATATTCATATCCAACACAATCTAATTATATTCCAATATCAAATTTCATTATATTCAAATAATACATTCACCAAAATAGTAGAGAGATACATAAATTGTTTACAAACTTTTACATAAATTATTTACAATGGCTATGACACTGTAGAAGCTTCTTCAACTCCTTCCCTATACATTTACTCAGGCCCTCTTCTTCTCCTTCTTCACCTTCTTCCTCATCATTCTGAGCATAGGCAGGAATTGAAATTTAAGCTCCTGTAAATAATCGATTTCCATATCAAAAATCTTACCTAAAAATCTTAAAAGGAACACAAAATATAGGAAGAGCTAAAGGGTGTCACCTGTGCCTTTGCTGTCCAAGTCCAAAATAAGTAGCCAAGGTAGCCATCTACACAGAAAACATCTGACTTTAGCAACTCACAATCGACAATCCTAAAAGTTAACTTATTTGCACCTCACTACCCCAAAATTTTAGCCATTAATTTATTTTTGATATGCTGAAGTTCTATTTTGACAATTGACGTAAGTTTAACAATTTGATACCCCCAAAATCTTTACTATGTTTCTCAATCTCCCCATACTGTAGTTAAAAAAAGGAAACGTTAAGCAAATTTGTTTATCATTTACTTTTCTATGTGTTGATATTCTTGAACAAAAAAAGTAACTTCTTTGCACTTTGGGGTATCAAGTTCTCAAAATTGAACTTCACAGGATATCAAAGTTAAAAAAGGATGAAACTTTGGGGTATTGAAGTGCAAATAACCAGCTAAAAATTTCACAAACTACTGCAAAAAATTTAAATAATAAATAATTAATTACCTTCATGTCCCCAGCTCTCCTCCCAAATACCTGCCTAAGCAACGACAGAGTATCAATCATCCCCTTCGCCTGAGGTGTAGGCTTCCCGATCTTAGACAATGTTAAGTCCAAGATCAGAGTATTAATTAGTATGAAAAAGGGTAAAAATTACCGCATCAACATCGCAACAATCTATACATTAGTTTCAGTAAAAGGTAAAAAATTAATGCCAGCATCCCAGAAAAAGAGAAACCCAACTTATCAAAGCAAAATGTCAAGCCCAAAATTATTGACCTTTTTCTTTCTTTCTTTCTTTCTTTTTATAAATAAAATGTGAAATATGGCACTCTGTTTCATCAAGAACTTCCCATGTATCAACCCTAGTCCAATCATAGAAATATCAAAGGATCATCTCCAATAAACCCAATCATAGTTCTAGTTTAGCATCTATTAGTTAAACCCATCAATGTCACTCCTCAAACATTTCTTTTATCCAAATCACAATAAATTAACAAGCAATTCAATAAACCAAGATAAAATATCGCGGGATCAATCATGAAGAGAGTGAGAGAGATTACCAACTAGGAACGCCTCAAGCATGAATTTCCTATAATGAGCTCAACCATAGTTCCAAAGCATCAAGCTATTAGAATCATCAATTTCACTCCTCAAACAATTTTATCTGTCTTAATCATGAAAAAAAATTAATTTTGTCTTAATCAATGAACCAAACTACCCACAATAGTTCAGTGGGGGTGAGAGCACCACCGATCTCCTCGAATTGGGCTCTAATTACAATTCACATTTTGCTAATTACGCCTAGCTAACGCAAGATCCAAATCATCAAACATCAAAGACCGCCATATTTTGGTATAATTGTCATGTATCAGTTTGCTTCAAGGTTCTAACTCACAAAAAAAAGGAAAACAAAATAAATGTGGATTTGCTTATGCTTCATTTCAATACCTGACAACAGCATAGCCCAATATACCAATGGACAATGTTACAAGCACAATGCCGCTCCAAAACAAAATCTGACTGTCAACAGCAAGATCCACTTATTTTTCATCCTTTGTCTTATCAGACCTATGAAAAGAAATACAAGATCAGTTGTAATTCTGAAAATGAGACGTGTTTGACAAAAACCAGATGATAGAGTACACTGAGTTAGTATGGAAAATATTAAAGAACTTAACCAACTTCAGTATTTTAATGAATAGCACAAGTCAACATGATGAATAAGATTAATCAGAATGATTATCACTTACGGGGTACCCATTACCAAAGATGACCTGGAAAAATGTATACGCTTTTGGTTTCACAGGGTGTAACTGATGATAAACAGTAGTGAGAGGGAGTGGGTGAGCAGAACCCTCCAAAGAAACATTAACAAACCCTTCCAATTTGTCATGTTTAGCCATAGTTTGCTAACAGAACTAGTGAATTTGAAAATTTGTAGTCTTGGAGGTAGGATGATGATGTGGTTGTTTTTGATAGAGGAAGAAGAAGATGAGGATAGATGAAGAATGTAAGGTTTTCCTTTTTAACTCCTAATTATATTCAAGACTTTCCCGACTATATAATAGTCATACAACAACTGAAAAAGAAACCAACAACACAACTACCTAAGAATAAGGAAAACTACCCACTAAGTAAAACACAACTACCCACTAAGGCACGTATCATTCGCCCCCCCTTAAGGATCCTTGTCCGCAAGGATAGTGCAAGGAAATTGCTTCTTGACTCTCTGGTTCTTGTTGAACATTGTTATCGTCATCGATCATGAATAGTTGTGGACGTTTACAATGATGACCCGGAATGAACTTCTCATCACAATAGTAACATAACCCCTTCTCTCGACGGTTTCGTGCCTCTTGGTTAGTGATTTGACGGAATGTTGTTGTAGTAGTATTTGAACTTGCATTCACATTCTGAGCTGGTGGAGGACCTAATACCCCAGCTGCTGGGTTGGGGGTGGTCGCCTTTGATGCCACGGAATTTGGTTGGGAGCGAAATAGTTGGCTCGGTTGGTTGTGTAACCGATTTCGTTCCTCGATTAGTCGAGCGACTCCTATTGCATCTGCCAAGGTCTTGGGTTGCTTAATTTTTACATCGAGGCGAATGTCATCACAAAGTCCTGCAATAAAACAACCAATCAGAAAATTTTTGGGTAGGCCGTCAACGCGATGAGAAAGCTTCTCAAAAGCTTCCTGATAAGCTGCAATGTTTGAGTCTTGTTTAAGCCGAGTTAGGGCTTCCGACGGGTCTTCGTAGTCTGTTGGACCAAAACGGAGAAGGACGGCTTTGGTGAATTCATCCCATGTAAGTGGTCCGCGAAATTTCGTCAACCACCGGTGCCATTGTAGGGCGATGTCGTCAAGATGGAAGGACGCTAGTGGAACTCGTTGGTCAGAGACAATATTTTTAAAATCAAAATATTGTTCTGCTTTGTAGATCCAGCCAGTTGGGTCCTCGCCCTTGAACCTTGGGAAGGATAATTTGAGGTGTTGGTGACGGTGGTCATTATTGGGGGTAGAACGAGCAGCTTGTGGCGAATGTGAGGATTCTCCTAGAGCAAATGGGTTGGTTTCAAGATTATTAGTACGTGGGCTTCGGACGGTTTGTAGAGCTTGAAGTTCGGTCAACACCATTTGGAGCGTAGCATTAATTTGATCAAAGCTGGACTCATGGCGTGCTAAGATTTCATTGACCTCATTGCGGAATTCAGCATTCGTTTTGCCGCGAGTGTCCATGGTTGGAACCGGCTCTGATACCAATGATGTGGTTGTTTTTGATAGAGGAAGAAGAAGATGAGGATAGATGAAGAATGTAAGGTTTTCCTTTTTAACTCCTAATTATATTCAAGACTTTCCCGACTATATAATAGTCATACAACAACTGAAAAAGAAACCAACAACACAACTACCTAAGAATAAGGAAAACTACCCACTAAGTAAAACACAACTACCCACTAAGGCACGTATCAGATGAATATCTCACTGATCTGAATGAAATTGATTTTTGTTCCTTCCATGATATTGCCAAGAATGCATGTAGATCAAACCTCCATCCCAAAATGCCTCTCCACTCTTTGTAGAGGCACTTCACAAACATAAATCACAAAGTAAAGATCAATTTCATTCAAATAAACTCACATAAGCATTTTAACAAATAGTCGGCATGCATTTCTCAATTTAAACACAAACTCACTGCCACAACTAGAATTCAACATTCGACAGCGTAGTCAAGTTAAACTTGCTCCTCCTACAACAACAAAAAGTTGAAGAGAAAATCTCACCCTCGGGCGCCGCCATGGCCTTCATAGAGCGCTGGCGATGGTCATTTCACTCTCTTAGTATAAAAGGGACCGCAGACTTGGACCTTAATCGGACATTCTCAAAAAAATCAGTATAAAAGGCTCGACGCTAAGAATGACCGGTTCGAGCGGGCGAGGAGGCGGCGGGACGCTGACGTCACGGCTGTGCTCCGGCGGCACAACGGCCCGTAGGATGTCGACGTGGTGCTCACCCTAACTGCTTCTCTCGCCATCTCTTCTCTCTCTCTCTCTAGTTTTTCTCCGTCGTGCTTGGCTCTGATGTGCTCCGATGAGAGGACCCTTATGCTTCTCTTTTCAACGACGAAGCGAGAGAGGGTGGAGGAGAGGGAGAGGAGGAGGAGGAGGTGATGGGAGGGGGTGTTGGTGATCTAGAAGGAGGTGGTCGTCGGCGACGATGACAGCCAACAGGAAAGGCACGGGCGTGAGGGGGGAGGCGGTGAGGGCGGGAGAATTTTCTGGCAGCGGGAATTTTTTTCCACCGAAATAAACAAGTTACGGTTTTAAGAGGAGGCGGGAGAGGTGAAGAAGGGAGAGGTGGTGGAGGCCATGGATGGAGAGGGAGTAGAGGGGGAGAGAGGGGTAGGGGGTGAGGTAGAGGAGGGAGAGGGAGAGGGAGGAGTAGGAGGGGGTTCCTGAAATGAAAACAAATTTGGGGATGAATTATTCATTTTACGGGGGAAAGGAGGGCATTCGCGGGTTTACTGGGTGAATTTTTTTAAAAAAAGTTGGTCTACGTATTCTAGACGAAAATTTTCGTCTAGGATACTAATCTACACGGAAATTTACGTCTAGAATACCTGGTTATTTTTTAAAAAAGTAAAAAAATAAAAGAATCGTCTAGGATACTATTCTAGACGAAAATTTTCATCTAGAATGTTTTATTCTAGACGGAATATTTCCGTCTAGTTTAATACATTCGAGACGGAAAAAATTCCGTCTAGAATACGTGATTTTCTACTAGTGTAAGATTTGGATTTGGAATGTTGATTTAAAATCAAAGGATTTTAAATCTAGGATTTAAAATCAATGGTTTGATAGAATCTTTTGTTTGGGTGTCTTTACAAAATGCAAGGATTTGAAATCAAAGATTTGAAATATAGTGTTTGGATGCACTTTATTATACATGAACTTGGATTTCAAAATTTATATTTTAAGAAAATTTATGTTTTCT
This sequence comes from Asparagus kiusianus, assembly GCA_022839385.1. NCBI lineage: Eukaryota > Viridiplantae > Streptophyta > Magnoliopsida > Asparagales > Asparagaceae > Asparagus > Asparagus kiusianus. Next base: position 198,807 of record BQKN01060889.1, on the reverse strand, counting down.
CTTAACTCCTCAATCATTATGTAGCCATTAAGGTTTATGTTGAGGTAAAAGTTAGGATCAATTTCACAAAGTCCCCTGAGAAGTTTTGCAAAATATCTTCAAATTTTTCAGTAGCTTATTTATTAATAAATTTTCAACAATGATATCCAATATATGAATCATTATTATCTTCAAACCATCACCATTATTATATTCAAACCTTCACCATTTAATTTCATAACAAAAGGAAAACAATGCTACCATCTATTAGATCCCAGAATATCAATTCCAATATATGTATGTCACGGGAAAACAAAAATATCCACTACAAATGTGGATCCATATTTAAAAAACTCCCTTTTCTTTTCAATAACAAATAACATGAAACTACTACTCCTCACTAACACTTGAACAAAAATCTAGATATTACATAATGACATTGGCTACACTAGCAATCCTAGGACACAAAGCAGCACACTTCTTTCCAATTGGTCCAGTAATTGTAGATCCTGAAGAAACAGAAAACACCGATTGATATATATTAGATAAAGAAGCAAAAACAATTTTATGCATTACAGTTTCACTACAAACAACAATGCATGTACAAAATAGAGTCTGATACTGAGATGGTTAAAAAAGGATAATCCATGGGAAAATGATGTAGACATATACCTTTCATTTCCCCCTTTGGGTTCACAATAACCCCAGCATTATCTACATCACAAAAAAATAAGTATAAACATGTCAGAACAGACTAAGATACAAATCATAAACAAATCTTGTAAGTGACATAGTTCAACACTCAAGAGGAAATAACGCTCAATTAATTATAAAGATAAATGTCTTTAATGCTAATATATTAAACCAACCGCATATCCAATGAAACACATGAAGCAATATTCTTGTCCAGTAACTCATAAAACCAAATTTTGATATTGCAGCAAAATGAAGAAAACTGTGATATGACAACAAAATGAAAGCTGGATAGCTAGATTTTGCCAGTTTAGATTAAAGGGGAGGTTCTTTATTTGAGTTGAGTCTATTTGTGCACTATAATATTGGATGTTTAATTAGATTTTTAAAAATACTATTCATCATGAAATGGAAATGAAATGAATCTGATTATAGGAAATTTTGAAAACTGCATCAACACAGTTAAAAAAAGGCATTTTAGTGTCTAGATGAACCAAAGTATTGTGGAACACTACTTGATCAAAAACATTATCACATCTATATACCCCAAAGTTTTGGTATGAAATATGTACATTAGGGTTTTCTTTGTAACTTATACGATAGTCATTAACCCAAAGCTATTTACGACAAGTGACAACTATTTCTTGAACAAAACTTAACATAGAAATTATCGAGAAATTTAGTAAATGTGCAGGAGTAATAAGCTCAAACCATGGACGTGCAAATTTAAGTCACAGAAGAACTAGAGCTACGTTCTCTCAACAAGGATCCTTTCTACACCAAGCCTTCATGTTTTGCTAGCATACGGATTCACGAACAACATTGTCAGAAGCATGCAATTTACTTGACCAAAATACAAACAAAGTGATTGTGTTAAAAAAATATAGCTAATGTTGACTATTGTTTAGACTATCAATGAAGGATTTGTTTGTTATTGAGGCTTTTTATGTGCTAACGCTGACAATAGCCCTGAGTTGATGATGGCTACATTTAACATTTTGCTCTTACACACATTACAAGTGCTTTCTCAAATTAATGTCGTAGAAAAAAAAACTAAATAGTAAATGCTATACAAGCAATAAATGCAGTTTACCACCTTATGCCTTTTTTTCCTTATATTGCAAACCCTTAGAAAAATTATTGCTCATGACTACACTGATATATCATACACAACAATAAATAAAGTAAATTGTAATAACAAATCATGAAGAATTCTACCAAGCCAAATTAAGTATTATCTAAACATTGTTAGTTTATATACTAACTCATTGACACATCACATCACAAAATGACATGAAATCACCAAAAAGGGGGAATACTAATATCCAAGCAATATTTGGATGGATGGGTCTTTGTCAGTTTATATACTAACTCATTGTCAGTTTTGAGTAAATGCGTACATTTGGCCCACTTTGAGCCCAAAATTTAAATTACAAATTAAATTTGTCAATGGAGTGTACGTTATCGAGTCACATTTTGTTCAGATACATGCAAAACTAATTACAAAGCTCTATTGTCAAAATTCACTAGAAAAGATGCATGATACAATATTGCTACCAACATTATTTGGTCATTGAAATGGAGATGTCCAGTCTGATAAAACCTAAAATGTTAGATATAGGTGCCCTGCAGGCAATAATTGTATATTGTAACAGGACCTATATGAATATAACATCCTTGTTCAAAATAATAGTATGCTATTTTGGTTAGATTTATCAGGTATTTTAAATACAGATAAAGTCCTTAGAATGATACTAGACTATCAGACATTTCGGATATGATCGTAATGAAGAGATCTGATTTGTCGCCAAAGTATATTCTAAAATGTTCCTAGTTGAAGAAGTGTTGAAATGGGACATCATCACTTTGGTAAGACTAGTGTATACTCTATTTCTCCTTTGGAAGGACGATGATCCATCTCTTAGATCATTGATGTGAGACATCAAGATATAGTATACAGGTGACTCATTAGTGAATGAGTTGACTGAACGACTCACTGAGAACATCTAGTTGGTAATTATACTTAACTGTCAAATAGAAGTTCTCAAGTGATATGAGTTGACTGAACGACTCACCTGAGGCATGAGTGCAATATCTTACATGTCAGTATAGGTGTACTTAGACTTTTACCTAACCACAGTTCTCATCGAGTTGTGCATAACGGTTCTTGTTGGGTACATCCCGAGGCATAAGTAGATATTGAGATGCCAAGATGGGATTCGTCTCTCCCAGTATAGGGGGTTGATGTCATAAGATTGTTTGATATAACTATAACCTAGAAATCCTTGGCCGAGGTAAATAAGATAAACTGATTGTCAGTTTGATCTTATAGGTTATGAGTTTAATATCTACAAACACTAATTGAGCAATTAGGGTTTGACAGTTTTCCATACCCTAGGCTTAATAGTTTGACATGGTTTGACGTAGAGACCGGACTGTACGGCATTATCACTGAGTGGTCCTGATAAAATTGTGTAAGCATCTTGCAGACATTTATCACTACTTATACCCGGGTAGTCTTCATGTGTAGCTAGCACCTCTGTTGTACTTGTGGATATGATCCACTGCCGAGTTCTTAAGTTGGGCCCTAGAGTCACACCAAGCGCGTACTTGAATCCTATGAAACACAATTTATAGAGTGATGCGTATGATTGATACTCATATATGATTTTATCGGATACACATAAACGGTTATGTATATCGATAAAATCGGAATGCTATGTGCTTAGGAAATGAATTCTAGTATTTTTCCTATAAAGTTAACTTTTAGTTAACTAGTTGACTTTTTGGTCAACAGTTGACTTTTGGTCAACTCATTGACTTTTTTGTCATATGATGACTTATTAATCAATGATTGGAAAATTATAAAATATCGTATTTATGAAATACAATATTGATTTGGTATTCTCATTTATGAAATACACATACCATGTATAATGAGTCATGCGATGAGTCATTTAGTGGTATGGTTTGAGCACATAGTTTATTAGCACATGATTTTGAAATGTAATGATTCATAAGATGATTCATTGCATGACTCACTAGATTAATCATTGACATTTGATGATTCATTGCATGACTCATAAGATGAGTCATTCATGTCATGAGCATATTTCACTCTATAAATATGAGCTCTCTTTTTTATGGAAAGATTAATGAAAAATTGGCTAAGTGGTTTTTCCATAAGAGAATAAAAGAGAGTTTTCCTCTTACTAAATTCTAGCAATCTTGAGTAAGAGGAAGTAGTAGGATTTTAAAGTACCCCGGGGTGGACATCTTGCCTTGTGTCTTAAGAAGACTCCGATTTTATCAAGCTCACTTGAAGACTTGGAGATCCACTACGAGGAGATTTACTACTACAAGGAGCAAGAGTTAGGGGTTGTTCGATCTTCCATCGAATCACGCTTCAAAAGTATGACCTTATAACCCTTGTATGCTCTCTTTAATATAGGGATCATGTTAGATTTAATTAGGATGGTCCTATAATGTATTTCATGCTCTCTACATGACTAGCATAATTATACATATAGTCTTCCGTTGCGTATTTTACATGTATTTAGCATGAATTTCCTTCATAAAATCTACCTTAAAAACATAGCGAAGTTCAACACTAACAAGTCCTTGAAATGGTCATTGAGGGTCCTCTCATGATCATTGTTTTTGCATTAGCTAATAAAACCCATCATTAGACTGTCATATCTCTTCCGTCCTTCAATTCTATTTATAAATTTTTCCAATGATGGCAATAGCGTGCGCCCTCATAAAACTCTGAAAACTGAAAGCCCTTAGGATTCCAACTAATTGTTAATTTGGAGTAATGATATCAGACACTATTATTGTAAGAACAATGCCTTCTTCGAGAATGTAGATAACTATAAGGTCTATAATTTTAAATTTGTCTGCTATTTGGATGGATGGGTCTTTGTCTTAAGGTGTGTTAGATGAAATATCATTCTTTTAAGGTGGATGCATATAGAAATCAGACTACTCACTAGAATGATCAAGCCCTCTTGACTATTTACCTTTTACCTTACAATACATTGACCATGAAGCATCAACGACCAAGTTCAAACATTTTTCTTGAAATTTCTTCTTGCCCACAGTCTTAGAAATGCAAATGCCACTAAAGGTGCACGATTTAATAGTGAGGCTTCTGAAAAATGAAAACTTTGACATAATTCTCCACTAATACAACAAAAAGACTGGTCAATTTTAACAAATCTAACACTGCATTGATGTTAACATGTAGTAATATTCAAACCCTAATAGCTCAAATTTTAACAAAAAAGAGGAATTATTTCATATTCAATCACGGATCTAATGAAACAAATGCTCAATCCAAACAAATTTAAAGCTCGAAATCAAGATCCCAGCATTGGATCAAGCAAATTAGGGTTAGAGCTTAGCGTACCTTGTGATCAAGTTCTATCCGGTAGGATTCCTTGAAGAGCGTTGGTACAAGTGGTACAGCTTGCGCCAAAGAGTCAATCAAACCATTCAAGAATACACCACAGAGTTCCAACAGCAGGCGATGGTCCTCAACATTGCGACAGAGGAATATTCTATGTTTATGAAGTATATGGCGGGATTGAGTGATTACATCCGAAAGGAGATGAAGCTATTCACGGTGGAATCAATTGCAGTGGTGAGCGTGAAGGCTATTGCCCTCGAGGGCAAGCAAAAGAAGGGCAACGAGGCTAAGGGAGACTCCGAACAGACGGGAGGCGAGTCTAGTGGTTCTCAATCTAAGGAGGAGTAGAAGAAGGGTGATTCAGGGTAAGCAGGACTGATTTGTAGTCACTGCGAGAAGACAGGGCACACAGCTGATCGGTGCTGGGAGAAGTATCATCATCTCAAGCCAATAGGGTTGAAGAAGAAAGAGGAGAAAAAGACATACATGATAGCTCAAGGTCCGAAAGAGATCCCGAGGATGACAGAGCCCAACAGCAGTCTTAACCTTATGGCGGGGAAGCAGACCACGAAAGAGGACGACGACCCGAGAGAGCAACTCTTTGTTCTTAAGTTGCAAGTAATGACCACTTTGGTTGATGCCATTGTTGATTCGGACAGCGAGAAGAATTTGATATCCGAGGCGTTGGTTCAGAAGTTGGGTCTGAAGACTGTTCGCGTGGAAAATTGTGTTCTTCTTCATTGATGATTTCATTACAACTTTGATAACAACTTTATGCGTTTACAAAGATCCGGTCTTTTTATAAGAGCCGGTTATAATGAAAATCAAAAATAAAGAAATAAAAATTACAATTCTCTCTGAACAAATCACGAGTTTCCTGTTTTACGGTCCCTCGCTTGCGTGGGTTGTTTGCCTGTGCCGGGGTTGATTACCGTGGACCACCGCGTAATCTCGATCCGAACAGATCTACGTGGTATAACGGGTATTATCCCACCAAGGAGATAATAGCCGGGAGGGATCGTTTCACCAAGGAAACGCTCGCTCAAATCTCGGGATCTAAGAACCAAGCTTAGATCCGGAGTAGAATGACGTAGATCTGAGTATCCAAGTCTTCAAGCCTTCACAATTCCGAGTTGAGGTCGCAATCCGGCAGAGTTTCGGCTCTTCAGAAGTTTTAGAAAAAGTCCTTTGAAATGAACAACCACCCCCCCTATTTATAGCCTCTCTTCACTGTGCATTTGTGCACAAGAGAGAGGGGGGGGGG